>OY744517.1:68441993-68614493 GCA_963556195.1 Sepiola atlantica
TAAAAATAAGCTTTTAGTTGAAGTCTAGCTTTCATTGTTCAATTTCTCAATGTAAAGCAATTATACTTATGGCGTTTTGCATACGAACTCTTCATACGTATGTGTGTGTGTTAATACGAAAACAAAATAGTTACTCTTCCAATTGGTACATGAAAGAAGTCGATATGCCTGAGAGTCTAAATGAAAAAAATCATGATATTCGAGAATAATATCCAGCATCTAAAAGGCAGTGCGCACTATGTAGTCGAAGGTTGGATGGGTCTTAAATGGGTCGATGTAGCTTTTTATTTTCATTTCGCTTACATTTTTTTCTCCTCATATTCTTGCTTGTGGCTTGTTCTATTGAACTAATGATTGCCGTTGATGAACAACGTCGGTGTCACCAGTATACGTATCCTACCACCGTCTACCTTTATAACACCTTCTCAAACACGCGCGCTCCCCAACAGAAAAATTTTAAGGAAAATAAACCAAATATCATTGTCCAAAGAAGCAGTTACAATGGCAACGAGACGGTTTTTGTAACAATATATCATTTAAATAGATTTTTTAAATGCATGATTTATTATTTACTAGTTATTGTGGCTTATCTATTATTGTACAAGAGATGAGTTCATCAAAATTAGCTTCTCTAATTCTTTTTCTATATATTTTAATCACACAAATTAATGGTAAAATGTTCTTTGGTATAAAAATTGAGTTATGTTTGAAAACAGAATTAATTTTAATTATTCAGATTAGCCGTGATTTGCAATTTACTGACCAAGTCAGCTATCTCTTATTAACTTTCTCCTTATTACATTCACCCTCTTTCACTGATGTTTGTTTGCCCCGCTCTTATTTTTGAAAGTATCTATCACTCTCGCTTTTGTGACTCTCTATTCGTTTATTAACAGTGAAAGATAATATAACTAACTATAAAACAGAAGATGGAATAATCCATTATAAACAATAGGTCATATCAGAACATATATTAATCCCATTTAAATAGATTTAACGGGAGAGAGCTAGAGAGCTAGAGAGAGATAGAGAGAGAGAGAGATAAAGGGAGATAGAGGGAGGGGGTATATAACAAATAAATAGAGACTAATATTGGATGTTTCACTTCACTTAGCCACACAGACATACATTGAGAGTTTTAATTACCTACTAGAGTGTCTTCGGTCTCTGTGTACAAGGGGAACTTGACATGAGGATACTTCATCGTACACGCACACCCTGACTAAATATTTAAAATAACATATTATCCGAAGCCCAAATAAGATTCACTCGAAACGGCTATACACTGGCTCACACAAGAAATGGTGCTCCTTGTCCTACTGCTGTGAGCTCAAGTAACTACACTTAGCTGTATACTCCACCAGACAAGATGAATACTAGTCCTGAACACTCGGATATCGATGTATCTAATATATGAGTCAAGTGTTAGCCCGTTGATTTCTTAGACTTTACACTGAAGTAATATATATATATATATATATATATATATATATATACATATGTATGTATATATATTCATATATATATGTATATATTTATATGTATATATATATATAGAGAGAGAATCAAGTAGAATCTTTGAAACCCCTTTGCTTAAGGAAAGAATAATAAACATTAGTTTATTACAGAATGTACCTTGCATTGAACAATCGAAGTTTGAAATAAATCTGGACATTCGTACATGTTTATCACTCTTATTTCCCCTATCTTTATATATATATATATATATATTTATATATATATATATATATATATATATATATATATATATATATATATATATATATATAAAGTATATATATATATAATAGAGGAGAATCCTCTTTCTGTTTGTATGTATGTTAGTCAGATCAAAACTCAGGAACTACCAAAGATACACATACAAACATTTCGTCGTCAGATTAAGTATAACTTTAAGCTAGTTATATTAGAAATACGGTAATATTCATTCTCTTTGAGTAACTAGAGAACAAATTAGTGCATTTGGAACAAAGAAATAAGTTATTGCTAAGTGTTCGAAATAGAACACCAAAAATGACACTAGAATTGGCTCAATTGTTGAGATTCCTTCTCTTTTCTTCTTTCTATTATATTGAAGCAGTTGGAAAACTTTGGACATAAATAAGACAAAGAGAGAGAGAGGGAGAGAGAGAGAGACAGTATGTGGGAGAAAGAGAGGCGAATAGTCATTGATTGAGAGAGAAGAGAAATTATAAAAAAAACTCTTCCTATTTACTTGCACGAAATATTTCCCTAATTTGGGGAAACTCCAGCTCTTTAAAAAGGGCCAGTCGAGATGAAAATAGCAATTCGCCTATACTATAGTTGACACTCCATCACGGTTGAAGAAAACCCAGTCGACAGCCAATAAATTTACCCACTCAGAAAAGGGGAAGTGATGCTGTCCCTACAATAGTAAAGTTAAAAACACGGTCGTTTTTTTATTCATCTCCCCAAAGACGGCTAATGGATGGGGAAAAGTACCTATATAGTCCTAATGAGAGATTTTCTGGCGATAGTTCATAAATCCACCCCATCCTACGACAATATGGTGCTATTCTGGATAGTTTTTCTATTTAATAGCTCTTCACGAGTGGGCTCATAGTTTCTATGACACTCCGTATCGGATGAGGGAGCCTCACGCAACAGGAAATACATCTATTCCCCCTAATAAAGGAGTATTTAATGCAGGATATTTGCCTCCTCACGAGGGTAAAGTTATACTGAAATCATGTTTTTTATTTGAAGTAAATGTCGCTCTGTAAACAGGTGTTCTGTGGGTGGCAACACAAATACATGCGTTCCTCACGGGAGGTCTTTTTGTATACATCTGCTTTGGTTGGTGTTTGACTGGAAAAGATTTAAATCACTATTTTCGCTCATGACGTCACTCACACACTATTTTGTGTCACACAATCATCTCAATATAAAACATAGCTTACTTTAAACTTTTTTCTATTTTCCTATAACAAGTTATACAATTTGATCTTAATACTAACATTACCGGCAGCTACCAGGGGCTGGCGACAGAATTCAGAACAAAAAATACAATAAGAAATAATCAGCTAAAATACTCTAGATGAGAGACGAAATAATAATACAATAAAATAAAATTAAGTCAAATGCAACCAAAAAATCTATGTTCACCCTCACGAATGTGTATGTGTGTGTGTGATCTTATTTTTTTTGAACACAGAACATCAAGAATTCCACAAATGGTCATCCATCTAATAACAACCAGGCTTGATGTCACTTAACTTCAGTGATCTAACGAGAACCGGTGTTTCAACGTGATTTTTTCTTGTATTAAAATATATAAAAAATATTTTATCAAATAAGATTAGTAATATTTAAGTGTATTTGAAACTATTACAATGCACTCATATAAACAGAAATATTCACCCGAAATGCGAATGAAACTTTTGGCTACTAATTAATTATAATTTAATATATATTTAATTTAATTAAATAATACAATGACAATTATTTTTCTATTTTAGTAATTGGTTTATCCACGGAATTATTTTGAATATATATATATATATATATATATATATATATATATATATATATATATGATGATCCCCGTGTTAATATTAGACACTTACGTTAAGGTCTCCTGTTTTTGTTTCACTGTTAGATACTTAATCCCCTGTTTTTATTTTATTTACTTACTATTATATATTTTTTTATTTTTGAATTTTCCAACGAATGTTCAGTCTGCAATATTTCGGATTTAGTTAGTTTCTCTGTGAATTTAAACTGCATTTTCCTTTTTTTAAATTTTATTTTAAATAACGCAAAGCTTCTTTAGACTATATATATATATATATATATATATATATATATATATATATATATATATATATATATATATATATATATATAACAACAATTCAAAATTAATAATAATTAGAAAGTGCTAAATAGCGAGGACTGTGTTTGAATAAAAAAGTTTGAGTGGCACTTTTAAAGGTCAGAAGTTATCCCAGATGGAAGTTGCGAAACCACGTGATTTCCGGACGGAGATTTTCTTCATTTTCAGGGTTTGCGAGATTTAAAGCAGAAAAAAAAACCTGTCTAGGCTCTGTCTTCAAGGGGATGGGAGAGTGTAAAGTGTGTGACTGGTTGTAGCAAGAAAGCTATCTGTTTATATATCTGTCTATCTATCTATACGCGTACGAAAGTAACTCGTCTTTTTGATGTTTTCTCTGACTGTTCACCTTTAAAAACTTTTTAAATGTAAATCAACCAATCATCAAAACACTGTAAATGTAATAATTGTTTATTCTTATTATAAAATACTGTACAATTTACCCGAGTTCGAATCTCACGTAAGTCCAAAGGATATTTTAAACTAGATAAAGTAATAACATAAAAACACATTAATCTAAGCGAGTAGTTTTGTATCCACAAACAAGCAATCATCTTGGTTCGACGACGACGACGACGACGACACAGGTTTATAATGGTTTATACACGCACGGGCAAGTGAAAATATAACGTATGGAATTATCAGAGTTAATATGTTTATTAGCGGTATCGTTCATTGTGGATCAGCATTTTGTTGCATATATAAATTGAATATGGTATCAAAATAAAGTACATAGATGGCATTATTTCTTGATGTTGAATAATTTGAAAAATAAAATCATCTGAAATGAAATGTTGAATAATTTGAAAAATAAAATCATCTGAAATGATGAGTTCGACAGAGATTTGTGACTATGGGTATGACGGAGTTTTGGTTACAGCCATACATACATATACTCTCAATTATCATCAGACTAGTTTATACCTGCTATTTGAGCGATGTTGGAACACTATCTAGGTATGTAAATGTTCATCTTTATATAGCTTCTACTGCTAGTACGGAGAAAATATTTGTGAAATTTGGTTGAAAATACATCGCGTTTGAAGGTGGGTGCAAGTTTTTTACTCTCACATGCAAATGCTAAGTATAGTATTTGCATGTGAGAGTAAGTAACCACGATGAATTTCCATATTCATTAAAATAAATTCATGCATATTTTTAATAGAAAAACATTAAAAATGATCTTTCAACCACAAATAATTCGCTTTGAACTAATGTCGACTAACCGTTATGTCAACTTTTTTATGAATTTTACAACGTAAACACTACTTCCTTATTCATGTCTACTCTAGCTATTTGTTTTATATGCTTTTACTTCCGCTCGAACAGCAAATTCCGAAACACGATCAATTTTTAATAGTTTATAGATTTGATGTGGATCTTTGTTTTCCATTTTACGTGCAGAAGAGAAGAATTTGACTAATCTGCTTAAGGCAGCCACTTCAACTAGTATATTATACCGTTTGAATAGAAAACAAGAAAATTATGAAATTCAAAATGGTGTAATTAATATATCAGTCAACCTGTAGTAGTAGTAGCAATGATAATTTCTGATATAATAAAATGCGATATTTTTCCATTTCAATATCTATGTTGTATTTGTACTCAAAGAAATGACAACTTTGATGCATAAAATATATTTATTGTTGGTGGTGGTTAATAAGTAGAGTTAGAAACTTGGCGGGGTGTTTTTCTCGGGTCCAAATCGCCAATCGACTGACGATATCAATTTCGGGTTAATTATCATATACCAATGTGTGACACCCATGCATCCACCCGCAAACTCCAACCGCGAAGCTTCGCTGTCAATATAGCCAGGCACCCGTAACATTTATTCAGCGACAGGTTATTTCTTTCTGCAACTAACCTTTGCAGGTGGTTTCAATAAACCATCATTTTATTTCTGAAAAACCACTGTGTTGATTTCTCCTGACCAGATGTCTTGACTCAACGATTATTTTATTTTCAACAATCAATCATGCAATGTTGTTTATTTTAGACCAGGTGCGTGTCTTAAGTGCGTCTACTCCTGTCAGATAGCCTTTTCGTTACACCTGACCTGTATATTTTACAAATAAATAAATAGCTATATCTTTTTTATAGGCAGGTAATTTAGTATACATTAAAACAAAGGCTAACAGTAGCTGACTAATTCTTATGATTGTAATGTAAACACAACAACACTTATTTTACAAGTGAATTTAATTAGAAATGTTTTAGGTAAATCAAGAACTAACATTTGGTTTGTAAACGGGTGTTTGCTTTCAATTCATAGTGTTTACGAAATGTTTTTGTTTATGTAGAGTAAATTTTATATTTAAATATATATATATATATATATATATATATATATATATATATATATATGAGATTTTAATCTTTGAAAAGCCTGGCTTAAGGAATAAAAGAGAAGAAGAAGAAATTCACTAAATGCTCCTTGTTCTGAACAACTGAAGATATTGATTTGCTTCCATTTGTAGGTCTAATTATCTTTAATTGACTCTTCATATTTTTTGCTCTATCCATATATTGAGCTTTCCTCACCTCACAATAGGTCCAATTCTCTAAAAGTTACCTTTTAGTTATAAACTTTCATATATATATATATATATATATATATATATATATATATATATATATATATATATATATATATAATTTTTAGTGGCAGAATATTTGTGGATACGTGTGTTGATCGATTCGCCAAGCAATTATCAACTCCACCTTCACCTTAAAATCCAAAACTTCTTCACCGTTGCAACGAGATAGCGTCAGAATTATTCGACTGATAGAGCTCTGGTACCAAATACAGGAATAATAAACATCAAGGTCCTTCGTCCTCTGATCGTTCGGCCTCTGGGTGTGGCAAGCAAGCACATGTCAGACGTGGACTCGCAAATCCATAGAATCAGCATTATAGCATTGCTTCAGCTCATGTGTACTTTCGTTGGTTTGTCATGATTAATTGCGAGATAACATTTTGTTGGTTTGTCGCGCTTACGTTTGCTATATCATTTCGTTGATCTGTCACGCTTAATCTTCGCGCATTCTTGAGGTAGTGTGGTATATATTACGTTGTCATGATACACTATTCACAGGCATTACACCTCGTTATTTCTTGAGAAGTAGTGAAGTATCTGTTCTGTTTTTATCATACTATATCCTTCCTTGAAGTAATTTGCAACCGCCAGGCGTTGCTGCTCTAGATATTCGGGTAGAAAATCTGAAACCTTGCAGGTAGAAGCAATAGCTACGGACAAAGATAAGGACTTCAAGCAGACCAGCCCATTCTTAGGTACCATCTTCGTGGTCTCTGTGCAGAAGTTTGATACGCTTAACAACAACAATCAGCGGCAGCTAGCATGACGTATTAGTATTGTTTTTTTTATAAAAGGCAACCGTTTTTTTACAAGTGGGTTTAATTACAAAAACGTTGTAGGTAAGTTGAGAAGCAACAAAAATAGTATGACGTCAGTTTTTACGACATGGTCACACTAGTAATACCGATAATAACGCTATTTTCTCAATCTCCCATTTTCTCTTTCTTTAATACACGGTGCCCTCTTCGGCTCGTTCCTTTGCAGCTTATAGCAATTACTTCTGAATACGAACCAGCCTCCTATTCAATTTAATCTTATCGATAGGGCTATTCCTTTCAGCTGAACCTTTGTTTTCCTTCACACATTCACTTTTTAAAACTTTTTGCTTCGTTGCTCATATCGTTGTCGCCCTCTCACGCTCATTAAATCGCGCTTATTTTACACCTCTTTCTCTCCCCACTTTCATCCTATCGTTTTTAACGCTTTAGCTAAATTCCATTCGCTTCCGAGCAATTTATTTCATTTTTTTTTTAAATCCAGCTCTATTAATGTTTTTTATTATTCATGCGTCCTGACACCTCGTTGTGAGGCTTTGTCAATCGTCAGGTCAGACGATCACACGCTAGTCTAAAATACCATTTTCATAATGAAACCCGCCTATTGAATTAAGACATCTGATGTCAAATGAGCATCAGCATCAAATATAAGAGGCTCTGTCCGCCTTTCCGTCTATCATGCTTACGTTTGAGATAACATTTTCGTTTCTGATGAGTGTATGAACGTCAAACTGAGCTTCTTGCTTGTCTGGGAATACAAAACCACTTTGGCGCCGATGTTGATTCATAAAAAAAGTTTATTTAAAAAGAGAGACAGGCAAGGGTTACTTGTACGCGCAGAAGACAAAGACAGGGAGATTAATAGACGTATAGTTCATCTGACTACAGCCAGCCACACTGTGCGTGCTATCCGCCATTGGGGACAACACCCAGACACGTTTTTTATGCTTGAAGTTTCGCCAGTCAAGGACATCTTCGCCCAGATCTCACGTGATTTCGCGACTTCCGTCTGGGGCTACCTATGCCCCTTAAAAGTGTCACTCGAACTTTTCCATTCAAACATGACTGTCTTTATGTAACAGGTTTATCATCCTTAAGCTCGAAAAACAATGTCCATGTGTCTGTCACTTTTTAGATGCGTCCTCTTATCTCTATTGTATGTTCGATCCGTCAAACGGTCTGTCACACTTCAGTTTGAAATAAACAATTTTTCGAGCAGTCACGTTTGAAATAACAGTTTTCTTGGTCTGTCACGTATAATTTCGCTATATCATTTTAGTCGGACTATCACGTTTAAGTTTGAGATAGAATTTTCGTTGGTCTGTCACGCTTAAGTTCAACATACAATTTTCGTTAGGGCTGTCGCACTTAAGTTGGAAATGATATGTTACTTAATCTAATATGCATAAGTTTGCTATATCATTTTCGTTGGTCTGTCAGGCTTAATCAGTAGATAGCATTTTCGTTTGTCCGTCGCGCTAAAGTTGTAGATATACTTTTAGTTGGTCTGTCACGCTTAAATCTAAGACATAATTTTCGTAGGTCTGTCACGCATTTGTTTGCTATCTCAGTTTTGTTGTTCTGTCATGCTTAAGTCTGAAGTAGCATTTTGTTGGTCTGTCGCGTTTAATTTTGAGATAACATTTTTGTTGCTTTATCACGCATAAACTTGTTATATCGTTTCCGTTGGTCTGTCACACATATCATTGAGATACTATTTTCGTTGGTCTGTCACGCTTAAACTTCAGATATCATTTTCGTTGGTCTGTCAATCATTTGTTTGCTATACCATTTTCGTTGGTCTGTTATTCTTTACCTTACGATAGCATTCTCTTTGGTCCGCCACGCTTAAGTTTGAAAAAGATATTGTCATTGCTAAACGCGTAGACTAAATGCATTATATTTTTATCCTCTTATTTGTTATTTCTTTTTTTACATTTAAACACCACACTCACATTTTCAGCTCAAATGACGTCATCATTCTTCGCTCATTTGTATTCTTCTTTTTGAACAGTTTATTTTTTGTACTAAATCTCATCTTTCCGCTTTATGTATTTGTTATTTTTCATTCTGAACGCTCCCTCCCCTTCCGTCTCGTAATAACGGTACAATTATCGAAAGGCGTACTTAATCTCAATTTCTTCCCAGGGACGGCCTTTAATAGCGCAATTCTGAAGAGAATTCCATAAAAATAATTCCATTTTTATTCTTGTTTTGATATCATTAAAAATTGCTCCATTTTATCCTTTCTTTGTATGATTAACTTTTTCGATTTTTTCGATTTCTTTTTTTTTTATTGATGGTTTATAAAAAAAGATTATCAGGGTAAAAGTGGAATCGGTGAAAAAGGGGATCAGTGCAATAAAAGCAATAATAGTAATAACATAAAAAGAAGAAGATGATGAAGAAGAAGATAAATACTTCTACTACTACTACTACTACTACTACTAATAATAATAATAATAAGAGCAGCGGCACTAACTAACGCTTCTATTAATAATAATGAGACAAATAATAAAGCAACGCACATAGCGGTAGAGAATAAGGTAGCAAAACGAAGAATTTAATAGGGAGAGCAGGAAATACCAACACAGACAACTGGAAAAAGGTCAGAAAAACTTTTAAGTAAAGACCACACAACGAATAGCAATGATGAAAACAGCGGAAATCTTAAGGAAAATTCTCGAATGCGGAAACCAATCATACATAAACTACGAACGCTTCTTCTTCTTTCGTGTGAATCAGATGATTCTGGTGTTGGTATTAGTTTCCCCGATGTTTTTATAGTTAGAAATCTTTCTGGAAAGAAAGGCGTCAGGGAAGGTTACCAACATCTCTAAGTGAAAGAGGTACTGTGGAACCGACTGAATTCGAACTTAGAACACCCAGGTCTTCAGTCTGTGTCGATATCCACTTAACCACCGTCACCTTCCAACTACGAACGCTAACCACCTACATGTACGTTGAAATATATGTAAAACAAAAAAACACTAATCCAATGGTACTCAAACTGCCAGAGTCTGTTCCCAAACACACACACAACACACACGCATATGATGGTACCAACCTCAGCTAGTACGACACAAAAAAGATACCGTAGTATGGAAAAACGGAGGAGGGAAAATAGCAACCAGACCTCCACGGGAAGGGTACGGAGAGCACTGGAACGTTGGAGAGGCTTATTGTCAAATTCCAGAGAAAAGCAACGGGCATTCGATAAATCAATGGTAAACAATAGTTATCGAAAGAGACGGAGACTGCTGGAAATCTGCGGAGACTTGTTCTCAGTCAGACTCCAGGTAATACAACTTGCTATTGCCAGTGAGAAAATGCCGATAATGGCTCACCTGATAAATAAAAAAATAAGTAAATAATAATAATAATGATCGTTAACAAAATGGAGAATAAACTTGCCAAAAAGGTTCACAGGGTAAAGCAAAAGGAGACAGGAAAACTAAGCAAATACATGGATCTTGCCGAAGAGCTGAAAGAAATAAGGCTGCTGTAATACGAATAATTATAGGAACAATTATAACCGCGAATATGACTAGTAGAAATTTGAATCAAAGAGAGAATTGCCACCATAAAATGTAAGACGCTGATGTATACGGAAGCCAATCGATATACTCAAATGACACCGACAAGTCACATATAAGTTGAAACAGAATAACGCTGAATGAACAACTATGAATATGGAAATAACATTATACGAATTCCAGAGAACTGAAACTACCAGATAATATTTATATACAAAACAAAACTACAATAAAAAATAGACGAAGAAGAGAAGATGCAGAATAAGAAACATAGAGATGAAAAATAATAATAACCACACCACTATTAACAATAATCTAAATGAATACATGTGCATGTTGGGCCCATTTCTTGCACGAACCGTAAAGTCAAAACATTCTATTTACAATTAATTCAACTTATTTAATAGACGCACTATCTTTTTTATATAACGTTTATATAGATGTGATATCAGATTCGCGAGGTTACCTGATTTGCATATTGGTTTTGTAAAAGTTAATTTTATCAATTAACTATTAAGTCAATAATTAAAAAAAAAATTAATCCAACAAATGTTCTTTTTCGCAATTTTATTTTATTTTCTGAACAAATATTTAGCATTTGTGTTCGAACGTTTTCTAACGTCGTTCAAGTGTTTCAAACATCGGTCGCCATCAAATTTTTGTATATTCCCAGTGAAAAGACAAATTTGTTTCTTCTATTTTTTCTTTTCTTTTCTTTAAGTCACATTTAAAAGGTAAAATAAATGTTTCGAAATTACCAATATGTTTAAGTTTCGTGTTTTTGAAGGTTTATTATTTTAAACTAGCTGACCTACCCGGTATTGCCTGGGGAATAGTAATTTATTTTTTATCAATAACAATTGATTTCCTACTGTTGTAACACGCGAGGTAAATCTTACTGTACGAACCGAAAAAAAACTAATCGAAGTGAAACTTACATTCTCAACCCCCAAAGTCAAACAACAACAAAAAAAAACAACAAAAATACAGCAATAGACGAGTTACATCTGTTACAATACCGTAGGGCCCCATTATGCAAGGCACAGTAGGTTAACTAGTATCAAATAGCTAATTTTGTTATTGAAAAATAGGTTTTGTTTCGGGACTCAGAAGTGAGTCAGAGAAGAGTTTGATCCAAGAATAGTCATAATAAATTTAGACACTTGACGTGACCTTTGAGTCAGAGATCAGAGTGAGTCGTTTTTGTCCCCATATCGTGCGTGGGAATGATGATTACGTCACCACGGAAAAACAAGAACTTAGCTTTTTAGAATCAGTCTGAGCTTAGAGGCGATACCGTTCAGACCGGGTGCGAGCATGTAGCCGGCAAACTGGTAAGGCCCCGTTCTGGGAGGGCAGAAGATATCCCGAAAGGAAAGAAAATAGCCGAAGTATGAGAGAGTCGAGACCGGAATCCCCCTGACAGCAAACGAACCAAGAAGTAAGAAAATTGTGTGAGAATAAAGAAACTTGTGTGAAATTTCCCTTCAAGAAAATTCGTGTCTCGTGTATTCATTCTGTCTGAGACAGACCTCTTCCTTCGATCAAGACGACACAGCCAGCGAAGACTAGACGAATCACAGGCCAAAGAAGAGAACAGAAGATAAGGTAAACCTTGAAATTTATTTGAGAACTTTTTAGAGACTTTAAGATACGTATAAATGAACAGAGGCCGTAATTGAAAAAGGCTTGAGATGCCGTTTCCAACATGTAGGCGTGTATTGTTGCATTGGGTTGTTTTGGTAGCCGTGACCTGCTGTTTCCAACATGAAACGGTTCGATATCGATCTGGTGCTGTCATGAAGTACGAACACATCGTGTGGTCCAAGTAATAGAAAAAGGAAGAAAAAAAAGGAGCGAGGCACGGAGGGGAAAATTGTTGAGATACACAAAAGAGAGACACACTTAGTTAATTAAAAGACACAGAAAAAAAGAAAAGAAAAAAGAAAAGAAAAAAGACACATTTTGTTAGAGAAAGAAAAAAAAAGAAGAACGCACACATACACAGACCATTATTAGATTACGCAGAAAGAGAAAAAGACACATTTTGTTAATTGTTAAGATTCACAAAAAAAAAAGAAAAAAAAAGAAAGACACATTTTGTTAAAAAAAGAAAAAAAGAACGCACGCACACACACACACGCGCAAAAACAATTGTTGAGACCTTGTAGGAAAAGAACATTCTAGTTAGAAAAAAAAGGACGATTTGCCGTAATTATGTTTTTTTTTGTGTTGTGTTTTAAGAATTTGTTGCTGTAATTTTTTTTCTGGTTTGTGTTGGTGGGGGACAAAGGTGAAAGCAATAACGGGCGAAAAAAGAAAAAAAAAACGAGGGAGGTATGTGATTAAAAGAGAGAGAAAGAGAGGAAGAATGGAAATGTTAAAAAGGGTGGATGTGCTGAAATGACATGTGCACGCGAGGACAGAATATGCGTATTTAGAAAAAAGAAAGAAAGAATGTATTAGAAAGAGAGAGACAGAGACAAAAAGAGTATAGAAAGAAAGGGATTGATATGCCACTCTGTGGCCGAAATCTTTTGTTTTTAGAATGTATATGCGTCTTAAAAAGAGAGAGAGAGAGAGAGAGACAGAGAGAGAGAGAGAAGAATTGAAATGTTAAAAGAGATTGTTTAAAAAAAATGTGCGCGCGAGGTCAGAATATGCTTGTTAGAAAGGAAGGGAGAAGCGAGAGCGCATAGAGAGAGAGAGAGAGAGAGAGAGAGAGAGAGAGAGAGAGAAAGAAAGAAAGCGCCCGTGGGTTTTGAAAACTGCTAAAAAGTGTTGCAGGAAAATAACGACGACAGCGGCGGGTGATCTGATGGTGTCCGGGTTGGAGTTTGACGACATGTCAATACGTTATGGTGTCGGGCGCTGTTCTCTTTTCCCTTTATCTTTTGAATTATGTTGTATTGTATTGTGGAGATATGTTCTCCATTGGTTCTGTCGGTTTCGGTTTGATTTTGTTGTTGTTGTTGGGTGGAATGAATTTTTTTTTTTAATGTATTTTGATGTATTTGTTACATGGAGGATTCCGGGTTCCTAATGCTTGAGTGAATGATATTTTCATATTTAGAGGATGGAGAAATTTAAAAATGTAATTAAAAAAAAAACAGTTCTTAAATTGAATGTGACGTGGGTCAGCAAAGTGTTAGGGTTAAAGTGATCTTGTATTTGAGTTGCCTGGGGGGCACTGATAGCAGGTTTGGGTCGGTTGATGGAGACCCCGGACGGGGGTCAATTAGGTTATTTCGAAGAATATCCCTGTGCACAGAGCATGTGCAGCCCAGTTGGGTCTGCGGGATGAATAAAGTTCGCTCGCGTGGTTTTCGCAAACGAGGCGGCCATGGGTTTTGGCTCGGAGAAGAATGGGCAAAGGTGCTCGAACTCTAAACGCGTTAAAACTGCGAACCGGTGGTTAGACGACAGGACAGTCGTATTGGTGCGCCACGATAACGGTGGTCGATATTGAAGTTGTGATTAATTTTCGTGACCCAGGGTTGCTCCCCAATCACGTCGGTAGACCGTGTATGGAAGTGGAATAGATTTAAGCTTTATATTTAAGAGAGGGTACCTCAGTCAAATTAATTTTGGTTTAGGGAAGAAAATGATGGACCTGGATTGGTGACCCGATGTGTTCCAGGAACGGTGGTGTCGACATTTCACCCCCGTCACGCCGTTTAGTTAGAGCCATGGGATGGGTGCCACGCCACGCCAATGGGGTTGGGAGTTAGAAACTGGGTGTTTGTTCGCTGTCATTCGCGACGGGAGCACGGGCGTGTCAGAAATGTATGGTCCATATATAGCAAGCAGCATAGTGACGGTACCTTCAGTAAGCCTCGAGGCTGACCACTAGAGAATAGGTCAATGAAGGTTTTTTTGTTCTGTTTTTTGTTCCCCTATTTCGCGAGAATAAAACGCGCAGTTAGTTTTAATCGGTTGTGTGCCGACCGTTTGTTGAAGTTATCTAAGAAAGTGATGGTGGCCCGAAAGTGCAACATACCGGGAATTTTTGGGAAGTGGTCGAGCACGGAGAACGTGTGTGAGCAAGAGCGAATTTATGTGGTAGATTTTGCAGGAGATATAGGCGAGAAACGCCTGATGTTGATTTATGACAGGGGATGGCTTTTTTTAGCCGGTAACGACCGTAGGGAGCAAACTCTCCCACATCCCGGAAACATTGTCATGTGGTGCCGAAGGAAATTCCGGCAGTGGTGAAATGATGGCAACCCAGGAGTGCTCAGGCTCGGATTTTTACCAGTCCCAGGGAAGGGTTGGTTTTAAAAAAAAAAAAGAGAAAATCTTGAGATTTTTTGTTTTTTTTGTTTATAGGGAAGGAAGGAGTGTTACAATACCGTAGGGCCCCATTATGCAAGGCACAGTAGGTTAACTAGTATCAAATAGCTAATTTTGTTATTGAAAAATAGGTTTTGTTTCGGGACTCAGAAGTGAGTCAGAGAAGAGTTTGATCCAAGAATAGTCATAATAAATTTAGACACTTGACGTGACCTTTGAGTCAGAGATCAGAGTGAGTCGTTTTTGTCCCCATATCGTGCGTGGGAATGATGATTACGTCACCACGGAAAAACAAGAACTTAGCTTTTTAGAATCAGTCTGAGCTTAGAGGCGATACCGTTCAGACCGGGTGCGAGCATGTAGCCGGCAAACTGGTAAGGCCCCGTTCTGGGAGGGCAGAAGATATCCCGAAAGGAAAGAAAATAGCCGAAGTATGAGAGAGTCGAGACCGGAATCCCCCTGACAGCAAACGAACCAAGAAGTAAGAAAATTGTGTGAGAATAAAGAAACTTGTGTGAAATTTCCCTTCAAGAAAATTCGTGTCTCGTGTATTCATTCTGTCTGAGACAGACCTCTTCCTTCGATCAAGACGACACAGCCAGCGAAGACTAGACGAATCACAGGCCAAAGAAGAGAACAGAAGATAAGGTAAACCTTGAAATTTATTTGAGAACTTTTTAGAGACTTTAAGATACGTATAAATGAACAGAGGCCGTAATTGAAAAAGGCTTAAGATGCCGTTTCCAACATGTAACGTGTATCGTTACACATCTTACTAAAAAAGAAACACAGGAGTAAAGTTAAAAAAAAACGCGAGATAAGTTTTACTTAAGAAACTAAACTAATCTAAATTTTCTCTCTCTCTCTTTGGCTATCTCTTTCTCTCATCTCTTCTTTTTCTCTCTCTCTTGTTAACGACGCCGTATTATTATGTTATTGTTTGTTATTATTGTTTGAAGCAATAGTTTCGTCAATAGTAAAAGAGTACATTACATGCTGAGAACAGATACTACACTTTGAATTATCTATTTGCACAAAATATAACAAAATTAAATTTAAGGCGATCAAAAGTGTGGGAAAGGGAGGTTGTTGGTAATCTTGGTTAACAGTTATACACATGTCTATCTTACTCTTAACTAGAATCATCTCAGTTATCACAATGCCACATTTACTCTTGGGGGGCATCCTACTTGAAATATGTTCAAATTATTGAACACATTTTTTTCATCAATACATTTATTTAGAGTAATTCATTGAATTAAAACGGAGAGTAGGATCTTAGGTGAAAGTCCCATGACACTATAAAAATATTATGTATTTATAACACGGCATTTATAAATGAATGAGCCCTCCCTCCAAAACACAACTGATTTGATCTATTATTGTATTTTCTTTTAATGGGGATATTGTTAGTGTAGTATCGGTTCTGTTGTCATGTGACCGTCCTCCCAGGGATTACTTCCTCCTTTTTTAATCCCCCCAGGTCTTACATCCTCCTGTGAGGGAGAGTTAATGTAGTATATGTTCTTTTGTCATGAGATCATCTTCCCAAACACTACCTTCTTTTTTGAGAGGGCAGGTGGTAGTGTAGTATCTTTTCTGTTGCTATGATACTATATTCACAGGCATTACATTCTGATTTCACGGGGAGATCCTCCAAGGTATCACCTTCTCTATTTTGGAAGGGGTATTGTAGTACCTGTACAGTTGTCATGATACCATCCTACCTGAAATTACCCCCTTCTTTTGGGGACTAGTGTAATATATGTTCGTTAATACATCTCCCTTCGTGGTTCAGTGTATGTAGTTCGTTCATCATGATTTCACCCTCCCAGCCTAGCAAGAGTATGCGACCGGAAGGAGCATATCTTTGCTAGTGATAATAATAATAATAATAATAATAATAATAATAATAATAATAACAATAATAATAATAATAACAACAGTAATAATAATAATAATAATAATAATAACAATAATAATAATAATAACAACAGTAATAATAATAATAATAATAATAATAATAATAATAATAATAACAACAATACTACTACTACTAATAATAACAATAACAATAATAATGATAATAATAATAATAATTTTTTCATTATCGAACATCAAGAAAGCAGACATTAATATTTGATATAGAAAGTGCAATTTCTTTAATTTTCTTTTTTGTTTCAGTAACACATGCCATTTTGTCTTACAAGAATTATGAGACCTACGGGCCCCATTTCCAGTGTATATTAAATATTAAATTGTTTGACCGCCAAGACGTAATTTAAGCAAACTATTTTTTTAAGATTATTAAAATGATTTCCAACACTATTGATTATGTTTATTCACTCATTTATTTATTTTTTATTATCGCTTATGTTTGAATTCATGTCTAGAAACATGACGTAAAGGATAGATCTATGACGTCACACACAAAACTATAATTATATTGTTATAGCAATGTTTTAAAGTCCAATTAGCTCAGTTGGTAAAATCTAAAACTAAAGATCTCAACGTTTCGGTTTCGATTCCCGGTCATGCTATCCGCTTTATTTGTTGGGAATTTATTATTTACTATTAATGCAGTATTCTCCGCTTCTAAAACTAGTTAAGAGCTCTGATATTCTGAGAGGAGGCACATTCCGAGATGTATCTATTAGTATGTAGTTCGTTCATCATGATTTCATCCTCCCAGCCTAGTAAGAGTATGCGACCGGTGGGAGCATACATTTGCTAGTGATAATAATAATAATAATATTAATGGTAAGCGTCTGTAGTGATAACGCAACGTCATTTGCAATAGTTATCGAAAGAGGTAGAGAGTACTGTCACTTATATGCAGTAAGAGTCACCGTTGTTATCAGTGAGAAACTACTATTAATCGACCGGAGAAGAAATATCGACTGGAGAACAAATTAATTTTATTTTTTCTTTCCGGATTTTTTTTTTACTGCGAGAAAAGAAAATCGATAATTGATGCTGCTATCATGACATCATGACCTAACTCTGCGGCAACAGAATCTTTTTTTCAGGGTCACAATTATTGGTATCCCGAATCTCCGTCTGATCGTTTTTCATTATCGAACATCAAGAAAGCAGACACAAATATTTGATATAGAAAGTGCAAATTCTTTAACTTTCTTTTTTTGTTTTAGTAACAAATACTATTTTGTATTACAAGAATAATGGGCCCAATTTTTAGTATATATAAAATATTAAATTGTTTGAACGCCAACACGTAATTTAAGCAAAATAATTTTGTTAGATTATTAAGATGATTCCTAACACTATTGATTATGTTTATTCACTCATTTATTTATTTTTTATTATCGCTTATGTTCGAATTCATGTCTAGAAACATGACGTAAATTATAAATCTATGACGTCACGCACAAAACTATAATTATATTGTTATAGCAATGTTTTAAAGTCCAAATAGCTCTGAAACTAAAGATCTCACCGTTTCGGTTTCGATTCCCGGTCATGGCATCCGCTTTATTTGTTGGGAATTTATTATTTACTATTAATGCAGTATTCTCCGTTTCTAAAACTAGTTAAGAGCTCTGATATTTTAAAAGGAGGCACATTCCGCAATGTATCTATTAGATTAAAAAAAATGACGGATGGAAAAATTGTGACTGACGGAAGGATACCATGAGGATAGTTTTACTTCGTCCTACAACAGGAAATTGTTTTTCTTTTTCGCTCCCTATTTGGTCAGCCATAACCGACTTTTCGATATCTCCATGTATTTCAGTGTTCTTTTAGTCTTAACTTTAGCGTAAATAGTAGTCAGAATCATCGAAATAATCCAAATTATCAAAAATTGTGAAACATAATGTCATTTTATTACACATTGATTTTTTCACTATTAAATCACTATTTATCAAGTCAAGATCCACTCGAGGATAAGGGTTAATGAAACAGAAATTATTGCCAGTCGATAGATTGAAGTACTTACATTGATCAATGTTATGAATTGATTATTACTTATGGGGCGGTTTTTAACAAGAATTTGTTCACATTAGATTTAAAGACGACCGAGTTGTAATCAACAGGGATGCAGTCCTGCGATAATGTGTTCCACAAACGAGAATCCCCAGCAAAGAAGCTCTCTCCATGGAAATTCCCTATGACTCTAGGCACAGTGAGGAATAAAGGTAAGTCTTTTTTTTTATATCATAAGCCAAACGAGTTCTTGCTGCGAATGTCTTACAGCGAGGATAGGAGTTCAGTCAAGAACCTCTTATAGAAATAACGAGAGTATAATAAATATATTTTTATTGCCAAAAAATATGATAGTAAAATTTCACACCGATTTATTTATGCAAATAAGTTTTTATTTTTAGTTACTGAAAACCATGACAACTTATATTCTTGTACGTTTGACCAGTCGTCTGAATTCTAGCACATTTTAATACTAGTATGTCAGCAGTAGCAATCGCGTGTATGTTCGATTCCAGTCTTTTCTCTCCTTTTCGCACCGATGTTCTCCTTGTTCATGCCTTTTATTTAGGAAAATAAGATTCTATTTATTGCGAAATGCTCTAATTATCTACACTCATGTACGTTTTTCGAGATTTCTTGGACACTGGCCTCAAGGCAGTAGTATGAAATTTAAGGTGGGTAAGTTTGCTGGTAGATATATTAGCTAGTATATCTTCCAGTGAACAGGTCGTATATGTTGCAAACAGAAATATCATCAAACTTCAAACGTTTACCAGTGCCTGTAATAAGCTAGACTCGTGGTAAAAAGAAAGTGGATGATATTTAACTGGATATAACATGAAATTTCACGACAGATAGAGTTTTGAAGACGTAAATTGACTGAGAACAAACATTTAAATGCCGTTTAATATAATCAAACAATGTGCTTAAGACATAAGTAACATTATTTATTTATCCCCCCCACCACCCTTTGAACTCTTAACCTAAACATGACGACTTGTGGAGTTAAGTAAATAATTATAGTAAGAAAGCATGTCGAATGGATTTTGTTTACGCTCCCAAAAAATCATCAATGTAACGAGATGCGCGCACCAGAGAGTTGTTCTTGTTTATGGGAAGAAAGCAACAACTACGCTACAGATAAGTAAAAAAAAAAGGTACTACTCCAGATGAAGCGCCTGCCCAGCAGCAACGATCTGGCAGGTCGCGGAAGCGCCCGAGAGTTGCCGAGACGAAAATGAGGCTGAAGCAGAACTGAAAGTCGTAAAATGGAAGAGTGTTTACATAAAACAAAGAAGTAAATGTTATTTTTTTAGGATATTTAGGCAACTTTTTAAAAAAACTTTTTTTGTCTTTTTTTACATAAATCAAAGAAGTAAATTATATTTTTATTTAGGATATTTAGGCAACTTTTTTTTTGTCTTTTTTTTTACATGAATCAAAGAAGTAAATGTTATTTTTTTTAGGATATTTAGGCAACTTTTTTTTGTCTTATTTTTACATAAATCAAAGAAGGAAATGTTATTTTTTTAGGATATTTAGGAAACATTTTTTTGTCTTTTTTTACATAAATCAAAGAAGTAAATGTTATTTTTTTTTAGGATATTTAGGCATTTTTTTTTGTCTTTTTTTTTACATAAATCAAAGAAGTAAATGCTATTTCTTTTACGATATTTAGGCAACTTTTTTTCTTTACATAAAACAAAGAAGTATGTTATTTTTCTTAGGCTATGATTCACCGTAAGGTGCTTATACCCATCCTCTCCTAATCTCTTGTACGCCCTCCAACAACCGATACTACCGTGGTCCCAGGTACAATGAACTGCTTGATTATTGGAAGGAGGGTTTCGGCATTCCTGTTAGGCACTGTCACCAGGAAACCCTAACCCTCCTCTGCGGGGTCGTATCCCCCGAAGACCCAGAGAGTGGCTGGAGAACACGGCCAACATTGTTTATCCGGCGGTTGAATAGAGACTCGTCTATTTCCATCGTATGCCCCGGGCCTCCCGAGTTGCCGAGGGTTGCGCGACAGATGTTCTGTGCAGACCTCACGCAGAACATTTTTCGGCCTGGCACAACTGCTGAAAATTCATTATTGTTTTGATTAGCGGTTTCTTCCAATTATTGTCGGCTGCTCTGCTTCAGCCTCGTTTTTGTCTCGGCAGCTCTCGGGCGCTTCCGCGACCTGCCCGATCGTTGCTGCCGAGCAGTCACGAAAATTAGGCGCTTCATCTGAAAAATATTTTTAGAGTAGTAATATTATCACTAGTAATAAAATAATACACTAATAATGAAAGTAAAAACGAAGTACAAAAATCTGTAGGATAATTCGCGTATACTTTCGTTTATTTGTGCGCATACACTTCGACACACATTTTAAAAAATGAGATCGTCCGATTGCCAAACTGGAAAAGTTAGCTTAAGTATCTGATGTCCATGCTACCAAATACTTAGATTTTACCCATTTCAAAATAAATTGTTCCAAAATCGAATATCTCACGAATAGAATTCTGTTGTCGTTATCGTTTTGAAAGTGACTTTCCTTTTTTTTTATTTAACGAATATTAAGTCGACAATTATATTTAGCGTAAGAAAATACTATTTATTCTATGAAGATTTTAATTGACACAAAGAACACATTAATTAAAAAGTGAAAACAATGGTTTTATCGATTTAAATTTTAATCTGTAAGGTATTTTTAGAGTAAGAAGAGAACACGGCAGATACACAACCGTGCAATTTCCAAGGGTTCTTGCATATTAATATAATATTATTACAAGCAATAGGATAATATAACAATAATAAGACAAAATATATAATGATACCACAAATTAATGCATTTATTGGCACAAACGCTATTTCCTCTAAAGATATAATCAACGCCCACTATACCCCTTTCGTCTATATATGGCTTTCTTTGCGTCTCCGCCCCAAATTCTTTCTATCTCTCTATTAATTTCTCTCTGCTGTTTATTGATTCACCGGATGTATCTGCGTTATTCTTTCTTCCTCTTTATCTCCGTTCCTGTCTCACTTTACCCTTCAACCCTGAAAGATGGCATAAAACTGAACTGGAGGCTGATTATTTAAGTTTATGATGATGATCGATATCATCTAGGAAATAACTAAAACGCTATAGCATGAACACGGCATAAGAGCTAGGCATAAGGATCTGAAATGTGGGCTATATTTAGTTTAATTTAGTTTTATGCAAACTGGTAAAAACCGACATGGAAATCCTTCGTGAATGTTCTGATATCTTACTGGTGACTCGTAAAGAGGAAACACCTGTCTGTGAATAACTATATATTAAATATATGCCTACTGTATGTTTGGGCGTCTAATTAAAAACAAGATCAACACATTTATGAAGGAACCAATTATGAATTTAATTATAGATTTTTACAATAATATCGTGGAATCTAACTTTGCGCCGACCAACATATCTAACAAGATCTACTTAATTTTAATTGATTTATTACTTGAAAATTGAAAATTGTCGAAATTAAATCATAAGAACCAAAATAGTAACACGGTGTTCAGGGCTGGGAGCAGAAGTACAGAAGTATCCGCATTTATTTCTGCCTGGAATCTCTGGTATATGTTGTCTAATTTCCAAGACACCACTGTACAGTATTTTTCATTTTTTCTTTTTTATTGTGTTGTTTCATGTACAAATTCAGTCTTATCTAGATCTGCAGATCGGGCCGCATATACAGCATGCATGGTCTCTGTCGGTGGTGCACAGGTTACACCCAGCTAAACGCTGAACCCTTCTCCTTTCCAGGATGTCAATCAGGGCTAGCTCAAAGTCACTGATGGATTGACTGCACTAGCTTTGCTATGTCCCAAAACGCATCGTCCTATCATTTAACTGTATACATCACACTGTATACTGTCGTTTCAAAATTATTTTTCTTTTACGTGAAAGAACTAAGTGAAAAAAATCTTCATCTATTATCTTATGTAATTCGATTGTAAAAAAATGCATATTTTAAAAGTGTTAAAAACCATGATTTTGCATAGTCTTATTTTAGTAAACAACTTGACTCGTTTTAGAAATCGATTGTGATTTAATGTGGATTTAAAACCATCATATATATACTTTATGAAATGATTGAAAATGATTTTGAAATAAACAGTGATTTAACATGTATTTACAACTACGGATTTGCATAGTTTTTATGAAATGATTTAGCGCATAGTCTTTTTTATGAAACAGCTGAATCGTATAACGATGATTTAGTATGAATTTTAAACAACTATTTTGCACAGTCATTTTAATAAAACGGTTAAAAACGTTTTAGAAATAAACTTACTTAACATCGATTTAAAACAACAATTTTGCGTAGTATTTTCTTAAAACGGGTGAAATCGTATTAGAAATAAACAGTTATTTAAAATAAGTTTAAAACTACGAATTTTCATAGTTTTTTTTATAAAACCGGTGAAAACGCTCTGGATATAAACAGTGATTTAATATGGATTTTGCATAGTGTTTGTTATGAAACAGTTAAAATAGTTTGCAAAATAGACTGTTGTTTAACATGAGTTTAAAACCACGATTTTGCATTATATTTTTATGAAACGACTTAATTGTTTCCGTGATAGACTGATTTTATATGGATTAAAACAACGATTTCATATAGTGTTTTATAAAAACGGCTGAAACCTTATTAGAAACAAATATTTATTTTAAATTGATTTGAAACCATGATTTTGCATGATGTTTTTATGAAATAGATTCAATCATATTACCAATATACGGTTATTTGATATGGATTTAAAACAACGATGTTGCATAGTTTCTTATGAAACGACTCAGGTTTGAGAAATAGACTATGATTTAACATGGATTTGAAACCAAGATTTTGATAGACACTATGAAACGGCTTAAAATGTTTTAGAAATAGATTTTTCTTTAAAATATTTTTAACACTAAGATTTTTCATAATACTTTAATAAAACCGCGGAAATCGTTTCTTTAAAATATTTTTAACACCAAGATTTTTCATAATCTTTTTACAAAACGGCGGAAATCGTTTCTTTAAAATATTTTTAACACCAAGATTTTTCATAATCTTTTTACAAAACGGCGAAAATCGTTTCTTTAAAATACTTTTAACACCAAGATTCTTCATAATCTTTTTACAAAACGGCGGAAATCGTTTCTTTAAAATATTTTTAACACCAAGATTTTTCATAATCTTTTCATAAACGGCGGAAATCGTTTCTTCAAAATATTTTTAACACCAAGATTTTTCATAATCTTTTCATTAACGGCGAAAATCGTTTCTTTAAAATATTTTTAACACCAAGATTTTTCATAATCCTTTTACAAAACGGCGGAAATCGTTTCTTTAAAATATTTTTAACACCAAGATTTTTCATAATCTTTTTACAAAACGGCTGAAATCGTTTCTTTAAAATACTTTTAACACCAAGATTTTTCATAATCTTTTTACAAAACGGCGGAAATCGTTTCTTAAAAATATTTTTAACACCAAGATTTTTCATAATCTTTTAATAAAACGGCGCAAATCGTTTCTTTAAAATATTTTTAACACCAAGATTTTTCATAATCTTTTTACAAAACGGCGGAAATCGTTTCTTCAAAATATTTTTAACACCAAGATTTTTCATAATCCTTTTACAAGACGGCGGAAATCGTTTCTTCAAAATATTTTTAACACTAAGATTATTCATAATCTTTGCATAAACGGCGAAAATCGTTTCTTTAAAATATTTTTAACACCAAGATTTTTCATAATCTTTTTACAAAACGGCGGAAATCGTTTCTTTAAAATATTTTTAACACCAAGATTTTTCATAATCTTTTTACAAAACGGCGGAAATCGTTTCTTTAAAATATTCTTAACACCAAGATTTTTCATAATCTTTTTACAAAACGGCGGAAATCGTTTCTTTAAAATATTTTTAACACCAAGATTTTTCATAATCTTTTTACAAAACGGCGGAAATCGTTTCTTCAAAATATTTTTAACACCAAGATTTTTCATAATCTTTTCATAAACGGCAGAAATCGTTTCTTTAAAATATTTTTAACACCAAGATTTTTCATAATCATTTTACAAAACGGCGGAAATCGTTTCTTTAAAATATTTTTAACACCAAGATTTTTTATAATCTTTTCATAAACGGCGGAAATCGTTTCTTCAAAATATTTTTAACACCAAGATTTTTCATAATCTTTTCATTAACGGCGAAAATCGTTTCTTTAAAATATTTTTAACACCAAGATTTTTCATAATCTTTTTACAAAACGGCGGAAATCGTTTCTTTAAAATATTTTTAACACCAAGATTTTTCATAATCTTTTTACAAAACGGCTGAAATCGTCTCTTTAAAATATTTTTAACACCAAGATTTTTCATAATCTTTTTACAAAACGGCGGAAATCGTTTCTTCAAAATATTTTTAACACCAAGATTTTTCATAATCTTTTAATAAAACGGCGCAAATCGTTTCTTCAAAATATTTTTAACACCAAGATTTTTCATAATCTTTTTACAAAACGGCTGAAATCGTTTCTTTAAAATATTTTTAACACCAAGATTTTTCATAATCTTTTTACAAAACGGCGGAAATCGTTTCTTCAAAATATTTTTAACACCAAGATTTTTCATAATCTTTTAATAAAACGGCGCAAATCGTTTCTTTAAAATATTTTTAACACCAAGATTTTTCATAATCTTTTTACAAAACGGCGGAAATCGTTTCTTCAAAATATTTTTAACACCAAGATTTTTCATAATCTTTTCATAAACGGCGGAAATCGTTTCTTTAAAATATTTTTAACACCAAGATTTTTCATAATCTTTTTACAAAACGGCGGAAATCGTTTCTTTAAAATATTTTTAACACCAAGATTTTTCATAATCTTTTTACAAAACGGCGGAAATCGTTTCTTTAAAATATTTTTAACACCAAGATTTTTCATAATCTTTTTACAAAACGGCGGAAATCGTTTTTTAAAATATTTTTAACACCAAAATTTTTCATAATCTTTTTACAAAACGGCGAAAATCGTTTCTTTAAAATATTTTTAACACCAAGATTTTTCATAATCTTTTTACAAAACGGCGGAAATCGTTTCTTTAAAATATTTTTAACACCAAGATTTTTCATAATCTTTTTATAAACGGCGAAAATCGTTTCTTTAAAATATTTTGAACACCAAGATTTTTCATAATCTTTTTACAAAACGGCAGAAATCGTTTCTTCAAAATATTTTTAACACCAAGATTTTTCATAATCTTTTCATAAACGGCGGAAATCGTTTCTTTAAAATATTTTTAACACCAAGATTTTTCATAATCTTTTTACAAAACGGCGGAAATCGTTTCTTTAAAATATTTTTAACACCAAGATTTTTCATAATCTTTTCATAAACGGCAGAAATCGTTTCTTTAAAATATTTTTAACACCAAGATTTTTCATAATCTTTTTACAAAACGGCGGAAATCGTTTCTTTAAAATATTTTTAACACCAAGATTTTTCATAATCTTTTCATAAACGGCGGAAATCGTTTCTTCAAAATATTTTTAACACCAAGATTTTTCATAATCTTTTAATTAACGGCGAAAATCGTTTCTTTAAAATATTTTTAACACCAAGATTTTTCATAATCCTTTTACAAAACGGCGGAAATCGTTTCTTAAAAATATTTTTAACACCAAGATTTTTCATAATCTTTTTACAAAACGGCGGAAATCGTTTCTTCAAAATATTTTTAACACCAAGATTTTTCATAATCTTTTAATAAAACGGCGCAAATCGTTTCTTTAAAATATTTTTAACACCAAGATTTTTCATAATCTTTTTACAAAACGGCGGAAATCGTTTCTTTAAAATATTTTTAACACCAAGATTTTTCATAATCGTTTTACAAGACGGCGGAAATCGTTTCTTCAAAATATTTTTAACACCAAGATTTTTCATAATCTTTGCATAAACGGCGAAAATCGTTTCTTTAAAATATTTTTAACACCAAAATTTTTCATAATCTTTTTACAAAACGGCGAAAATCGTTTCTTTAAAATATTTTTAACACCAAGATTTTTCATAATCTTTTTACAAAACGGCGGAAATCGTTTCTTTAAAATATTTTTAACACCAAGATTTTTCATAATCATTTTACAAAACTGCGGAAATCGTTTCTTTAAAATATTTTTAACACCAAGATTTTTCATAATCTTTTCATAAACGGCGGAAATCGTTTCTTCAAAATATTTTTAACACCAAGATTTTTCATAATCTTTTCATTAACGGCGAAAATCGTTTCTTTAAAATATTTTTAACACCAAGATTTTTCATAATCTTTTTACAAAACGGCGGAAATCGTTTCTTCAAAATATTTTTAACACCAAGATTTTTCATAATCTTTTAATAAAACGGCGCAAATCGTTTCTTTAAAATATTTTTAACACCAAGATTTTTCATAATCTTTTTACAAAACGGCTGAAATCGTTTCTTTAAAATATTTTTAACACCAAGATTTTTCATAATCTTTTTACAAAACGGCGGAAATCGTTTCTTCTAAATATTTTTAACACCAAGATTTTTCATAATCTTTTAATAAAACGGCGCAAATCGTTTCTTTAAAATATTTTTAACACCAAGATTTTTCATAATCTTTTTACAAAACGGCGGAAATCGTTTCTTCAAAATATTTTTAACACCAAGATTTTTCATAATCTTTTCATAAACGGCGGAAATCGTTTCTTCAATATATTTTTAACACCAAGATTTTTCATAATCTTTTTACAAAACGGCGGAAATCGTTTCTTCAAAATATTTTTAACACCAAGATTTTTCATAATCTTTTCATAAACGGCGGAAATCGTTTCTTTAAAATATTTTTAACACCAAGATTTTTCATAATCTTTTCATAAACGGCGGAAATCGTTTCTTTAAAATATTTTTAACACCAAGATTTTTCATAATCTTTTTACAAAACGGCGGAAATCGTTTCTTTAAAATATTTTTAACACCAAGATTTTTCATAATCTTTTTACAAAACGGCGGAAATCGTTTCTTTAAAATATTTTGAACACCAAGATTTTTCATAATCTTTTCATAAACGGCGGAAATCGTTTCTTCAAAATATTTTTAACACCAAGATTTTTCATAATCTTTTCATTAACGGCGAAAATCGTTTCTTTAAAATATTTTTAACACCAAGATTTTTCATAATCCTTTTACAGAACGGCGGAAATCGTTTCTTCAAAATATTTTTAACACCAAGATTTTTCATAATCTTTTTACAAAACGGCTGAAATCGTTTCTTTAAAATATTTTTAACACCAAGATTTTTCATAATCTTTTTACAAAACGGCGGAAATCGTTTCTTCAAAATATTTTTAACACCAAGATTTTTCATAATCTTTTCATAAACGGCGGAAATCGTTTCTTTAAAATATTTTTAACACCAAGATTTTTCATAATCTTTTTACAAAACGGCGGAAATCGTTTCTTTAAAATATTTTTAACACCAAGATTTTTCATAATCTTTTTACAAAACGGCGGAAATCGTTTCTTTAAAATATTTTTAACACCAAGATTTTTCATAATCTTTTTACAAAACGGCGGAAATCGTTTTTTTAAATATTTTTAACACCAAAATTTTTCATAATCTTTTCATAAACGGCGGAAATCGTTTCTTCAAAATATTTTTAACACCAAGATTTTTCATAATCTTTTCATTAACGGCGAAAATCGTTTCTTTAAAATATTTTTAACACCAAGATTTTTCATAATCTTTTTACAAAACGGCGAAAATCGTTTCTTTAAAATACTTTTAACACCAAGATTTTTCATAATCTTTTTACAAAACGGCGGAAATCGTTTCTTCAAAATATTTTTAACACCAAGATTTTTCATAATCTTTTAATAAAACGGCGCAAATCGTTTCTTTAAAATATTTTTAACACCAAGATTTTTCATAATCTTTTTACAAAACGGCGCAAATCGTTTCTTTAAAATATTTTTAACACCAAGATTTTTCATAATCCTTTTACAAAACGGCGGAAATCGTTTCTTCAAAATATTTTTAACACCAAGATTTTTCATAATCTTTGCATAAACGGCGGAAATCGTTTCTTCAAAATATTTTTAACACCAAGATTTTTCATAATCTTTTCATTAACGGCGAAAATCGTTTCTTTAAAATATTTTTAACACCAAGATTTTTCATAATCTTTTTACAAAACGGCGGAAATCGTTTCTTCAAAATATTTTTAACACCAAGATTTTTCATAATCTTTTAATAAAACGGCGCAAATCGTTTCTTTAAAATATTTTTAACACCAAGATTTTTCATAATCTTTTTACAAAACGGCTGAAATCGTTTCTTTAAAATATTTTTAACACCAAGATTTTTCATAATCTTTTTACAAAACGGCGGAAATCGTTTCTTCAAAATATTTTTAACACCAAGATTTTTCATAATCTTTTAATAAAACGGCGCAAATCGTTTCTTTAAAATATTTTTAACACCAAGATTTTTCATAATCTTTTTACAAAACGGCGGAAATCGTTTCTTCAAAATATTTTTAACACCAAGATTTTTCATAATCTTTTCATAAACGGCGGAAATCGTTTCTTTAAAATATTTTTAACACCAAGATTTTTCATAATCTTTTTACAAAACGGCGGAAATCGTTTCTTTAAAATATTTTTAACACCAAGATTTTTCATAATCTTTTTACAAAACGGCGGAAATCGTTTCTTTAAAATATTTTTAACACCAAGATTTTTCATAATCTTTTCATAAACGGCGGAAATCGTTTCTTCAAAATATTTTTAACACCAAGATTTTTCATAATCTTTTAATAAAACGGCGAAAATCGTTTCTTTAAAATATTTTTAACACCAAGATTTTTCATAATCTTTTTACAAAACGGCGGAAATCGTTTCTTCAAAATATTTTTAACACCCAGATTTTTCATAATCTTTTAATAAAACGGCGCAAATCGTTTCTTTAAAATATTTTTAACACCAAGATTTTTCATAATCTTTTTACAAAACGGCTGACATCGTTTCTTTAAAATATTTTTAACACCAAGATTTTTCATAATCTTTTTACAAAACGGCGGAAATCGTTTATTCAAAATATTTTTAACACCAAGATTTTTCATAATCTTTTAATAAAACGGCGCAAATCGTTTCTTTAAAATATTTTTAACACCAAGATTTTTCATAATCTTTTTACAAAACGGCGGAAATCGTTTCTTCAAAATATTTTTAACACCAAGATTTTTCATAATCTTTTCATAAACGGCGGAAATCGTTTATTTAAAATATTTTTAACACCAAGATTTTTCATAATCTTTTTACAAAACGGCTGAAATCGTTTCTTTAAAATATTTTTAACACCAAGATTTTTCATAATCTTTTTACAAAACGGCGGAAATCGTTTCTTCAATATATTTTTAACACCAAGATTTTTCATAATCTTTTTACAAAACGGCGGAAATCGTTTCTTCGAAATATTTTTAACACCAAGATTTTTCATAATCTTTTCATAAACGGCGGAAATCGTTTCTTTAAAATATTTTTAACACCAAGATTTTTCATAATCTTTTCATAAACGGCGGAAATCGGTTCTTTTAAAATATTTTTAACACCAAGATTTTTCATAATCTTTTTACAAAACGGCGGAAATCGTTTCTTTAAAATATTTTTAACACCAAGATTTTTCATAATCTTTTTACAAAACGGCGGAAATCGTTTCTTTAAAATATTTTTAACACCAAGATTTTTCATAATCTTTTCATAAACGGCGGAAATCGTTTCTTCAAAATATTTTTAACACCAAGATTTTTCATAATCTTTTCATTAACGGCGAAAATCGTTTCTTTAAAATATTTTTAACACCAAGATTTTTCATAATCCTTTTACAGAACGGCGGAAATCGTTTCTTCAAAATATTTTTAACACCAAGATTTTTCATAATCTTTTTACAAAACGGCTGAAATCGTTTCTTTAAAATGTTTTTAACACCAAGATTTTTCATAATCTTTTTACAAAACGGCGGAAATCGTTTCTTCAAAATATTTTTAACACCAAGATTATTCATAATCTTTTAATAAAACGGCGCAAATCGTTTCTTTAAAATATTTTTAACACCAAGATTTTTCATAATCTTTTTACAAAACGGCGGAAATCGTTTCTTTAAAATCTTTTTAACACCAAGATTTTTCATAATCTTTTCATAAACGGCGGAAATCGTTTCTTCAAAATATTTTTAACACCAAGATTTTTCATAATCTTTTCATTAACGGCGAAAATCGTTTCTTTAAAATATTTTTAACACCAAGATTTTTCATAATCTTTTTACAAAACGGCGAAAATCGTTTCTTTAAAATACTTTTAACACCAAGATTTTTCATAATCTTTTTACAAAACGGCGGAAATCGTTTCTTCAAAATATTTTTAACACCAAGATTTTTCATAATCTTTTAATAAAACGGCGCAAATCGTTTCTTTAAAATATTTTTAACACCAAGATTTTTCATAATCTTTTTACAAAACGGCGCAAATCGTTTCTTTAAAATATTTTTAACACCAAGATTTTTCATAATCCTTTTACAAAACGGCGGAAATCGTTTCTTCAAAATATTTTTAACACCAAGATTTTTCATAATCTTTGCATAAACGGCGAAAATCGTTTCTTTAAAATATTTTTAACACCAAGATTTTTCATAATCTTTTTACAAAACGGCGGAAATCGTTTCTTTAAAATATTTTTAACACCAAGATTTTTCATAATCTTTTTACAAAACGGCGGAAATCGTTTCTTTAAAATATTTTTAACACCAAGATTTTTCATAATCTTTTTACAAAACGGCGGAAATCGTTTCTTTAAAATATTTTTAACACCAATATTTTTCATAATCTTTTTACAAAACGGCGGAAATCGTTTCTTCAAAATATTTTTAACACCAAGATTTTTCATAATCTTTTCATAAACGGCGGAAATCGTTTCTTCAAAATATTTTTAACACCAAGATTTTTTCATAATCTTTTTACAAAACGGCGGAAATCGTTTCTTTAAAATATTTTTAACACCAAGATTTTTCATAATCTTTTTACAAAACGGCGGAAATCGTTTCTTTAAAATATTTTTAACACCAAGATTTTTCATAATCATTTTACAAAACGGCGGAAATTGTTTCTTTAAAATATTTTTAACACCAAGATTTTTCATAATCTTTTCATAAACGGCGGAAATCGTCTCTTCAAAATATTTTTAACACCAAGATTTTTCATAATCTTTTCATAAACGGCGAAAATCGTTTCTTTAAAATATTTTTAACACCAAGATTTTTCATAATCTTTTTACAAAACGGCGGAAATCGTTTCTTCAAAATATTTTTAACACCAAGATTTTTCATAATCTTTTAATAAAACGGCGCAAATCGTTTCTTTAAAATATTTTTAACACCAAGATTTTTCATAATCTTTTTACAAAACGGCGGAAATCGTTTCTTCAAAATATTTTTAACACCAAGATTTTTCATAATCTTTTCATAAACGGCGGAAATCGTGTCTTTAAAATATTTTTAACACCAAGATTTTTCATAATCTTTTTACAAAACGGCGGAAATCGTTTCTTTAAAATATTTTTAACACCAAGATTTTTCATAATCCTTTTACAAAACGGCGGAAATCGTTTCTTTAAAATATTTTTAACACCAAGATTTTTCATAATCTTTTTACAAAACGGCGGAAATCGTTTCTTTAAAATATTTTTAACACCAAGATTTTTCATAATCTTTTCATAAACGGCGGAAATCGTTTCTTCAAAATATTTTTAACACCAAGATTTTTCATAATCTTTTCATTAACGGCGAAAATCGTTTCTTTAAAATATTTTTAACACCAAGATTTTTCATAATCTTTTTACAAAACGGCGGAAATCGTTTCTTCAAAATATTTTTAACACCAAGATTTTTCATAATCTTTTAATAAAACGGCGCAAATCGTTTCTTTAAAATATTTTTAACACCAAGATTTTTCATAATCTTTTTACAAAACGGCGGAAATCGTTTCTTCAAAATATGTTTAACATCAAGATTTTTCATAATATTTTAATAAAACGGCGCAAACTGTTTCTTTAAAATATTTTTAACACCAAGATTTTTACTAATCTTTTTACAAAACGGCGTAAATCGTTTCTTCAAAATATTTTTAACACCAAGATTTTTCATAATCTTTTCATAAACGGCGGAAATCGTTTCTTTAAAATATTTTTAACACCAAGATTTTTCATAATCTTTTTACAAAACGGCGGAAATCGTTTCTTTAAAATATTTTTAACACCAATATTTTTCATAATCTTTTTACAAATCGGCGGAAATCGTTTCTTTAAAATATTTTTAACACCAAGATTTTTCATAATCTTTTTACAAAACGGCGGAAATCGTTTCTTTAAAATATTTTTAACACCAAGATTTTTCATAATCTTTTAATAAACGGCGGAAATCGTTTCTTCAAAATATTTTTAACACCACGATTTTTAATAATCTTTTCATTAACGGCGAAAATCGTTACTTTAAAATATTTTTAACACCAAGATTTTTCATAATCCTTTTACAAAACGGCGGAAATCGTTTCTTTAAAATATTTTTAACACCAAGATTTTTCATAATCTTTTTACAAAACGGCTGAAATCGTTTCTTTAAAATATTTTTAACACCAAGATTTTTCATAATCTTTTTACAAAACGGCGGAAATCGTTTCTTCAAAATATTTTTAACACCAAGATTTTTCATAATCTTTTTACAAAACGGCGGAAATCGTTTCTTTAAAATATTTTTAACACCAAGATCTTTCATAATCTTTTCATAAACGGCGGAAATCGTTTCTTTAAAATATTTTTAACACCAAGATTTTTCATAATCTTTTTACAAAACGGCGGAAATCGTTTCTTTAAAATATTTTTAACACCAAGATTTTTCATAATCTTTTCATAAACGGCGGAAATCGTTTCTTCAAAATATTTTTAACACCAAGATTTTTCATAATCTTTTCATAAACGGCGAAAATCGTTTCTTTAAAATATTTTTAACACCAAGATTTTTCATAATCTTTTTAAAAAACGGCGGAAATCGTTTCTTCAAAATATTTTTAACACCAAGATTTTTCATAATCTTTACATAAAACGGCGAAAATCGTTTCTTCAAAATATTTTTAACACCAAGATTTTTCATAATCTTTTCATAAAACGGCGCAAATCGTTTCTTTAAAATATTTTTAACACCAAGATTTTTCATAATCTTTTCATTAAACGGCGGAAATCGTTCCAGAAATATTCTTATTTAACATGGAATTAAAACCACGATTTATCATAGACCTTTTTAGGAAACAGATGAAATCATTTTCGAGATACACTGTAATTCGCAAGTGCACAAATACAAAATGTGCACTAAAAGACAACATACTGATAGCTGGTTTAACCGTTTCTTAAGTAGAATTTAAAGTAAAGAACATTTCATCTGTACATATAATTAAACGAACGATATTATTTACTTCAGTATTGGTAAACAGTAATAGGAGCTTGACTTGAAGCTTTTTCTCGATATGAATAAAATTCTGCAAATAGTTTTCTTCGTTCTATCTATAAAACGGTAGAAGCTAGATGAAGAAGGAAATTGACATATCCAGATACTGTACGGACACGGCTAAAGATGCAGGTATAAACTAGTAGAATAATATTAAACATAATATACAAGCATCACTATGTAAAATAATGTCAGGACAAAAGAGCAGAATATAAAACTATAACGTTACATCATTCAAAGATAGTGTACTATTTAGGTCAATTCTTGATGCGTGTTTGTTAAAAAAATACGTTCCTTGTCTCCACTTTCAATAATTTGATATTTTCTCCCGGCTCGGCAGCTTCTCCTAATATAATCTTCCATACAAGAAGTTAGAGGTAATTCACACTTAAGCTTAGATTTACTACTTCTGCCATCACGTACACCCGGAATTCTTCTTTATAGATGACCTATTCCCTAATAGCACCGTTATTATATCATTCTTTCTCTGGCTATTGTCCGTTAGCTACTCTGAATTTTCTAGCTTAATGCTGAACGCTCCCTTGAACTGCATTATCTTTTTCTGCGTTTTGATTGAGTCTTTAAAATACTTTCTTTCACATTCTTTATTGCCGAAATAAACGAATTGCTGATTGAGATTTGACGAACACAGAACGGTCTTCGGAATCAATACGATCACTCGTTATTTCTTCTTATTAAATTTACTTTTGAATATTTATTATTTATATGTTCATAATTTATATGCTTTATGTAAAACATGATTCATGGCTTACATCGGGTACATTAAAATACATAACTTTTTTTTCTTTTCAATTATCAATTCTAATGGGTTTATGCAAATTGCATTGAAACGAAGTATTCTATGAAATATTTGAAGAAACACTTCTGGTGGATAGCAGAATAAGCACAATATGGTTTTCGGAGACAATGTCACAATGACTAATCGAAACTCCCTTTATTTATATTTAAAATACAATTCATTCTTTAATTTTTTTTACAATCTATTTTATATTTTTCGCATTATTTTGCTTCCAAGTTAACGCCGACTTATGTGGTTTACTAACATTTCCGTTACTACGTTTCATGACATAGCATAGCGACGAGTGTTGGAATCAATTTCGCTGCTACCATTAGTACAATTATTAGTATTTATTTTATTTTAATTTTTACTTACTCATTAAATGTTTTCAACACAAGTCATTATCAGGGATTGCTCACTAACAATAACACGTATTCTTCTCTAGAGTCTGAGTTAAAAAAAAGTATCTCCCGATTCTGAGCACTCCCTGCCTCTGTCACTAACCAGTGTAAATCATTTCACGTTATCGCAACAGCCGTTTACGATTTACTAGCACTGGCAACGTCAGTTAGTCTTTTTTGATATTTGAATGCTACTAAGTCCCCTCCAAGGTTCCAGTACTCTGCGCACTACTCCAGTGGAAGTTTGGTGGGTGTTCTCTCTCTTCGGTCTTTCATCCTCCTCAACCCTTCACGACTATTGTGTGTGGTACAAGCCGAGTATAGTGCCACCAAAAGCTTTTTTGTATGTGTGTGTATTTCATTAAGATGTGTCAGCTTATTGGATTTCGAGTAGTTTCAATTCTCTTGGGTTCGGGTGATGTTCATCAAGTTAACTGGTTTGCGTTCGTATGTTACGTCGGTCGATTTCCGAGGATGCCCATTATCTTTCAGATTTTTGCCGTGTTCTTCTGTTTTCATCATTGTCGCCCGTTTATTAATACCAATCTATATTTACATCTCAATTTCTCTTAGTTTTTCATTCAAGTTTTTTCCAACTTAACCTACGATTATTAATATTATAATGTGACAGCGTGATAAAAATAGAATAATATCAAATAATGTGACAGCAGTACAAAATAATAGAATATAAAAATAATGTGACATCCTGACAGAACAATACTATAGTATGAAAATAATGTGAAATCATGACAACATAATAGGATAATATTAAAATAATGTGACATTAAGACAAAATAATACAATACTATAAAATCATTGTAACATTATGACAAAATAATAAAATATTATAAAAATAATGTGACATCATGTCACAATAATAAAATAATATAAAAATATTGTAAAATCATAAGACAACAATACAATAATATAAAAATAATGTGACTCATGACAAAATAATTGAAAAAATTAAAATATTTTAAAATCATGACAAAATAATAATAAAATATTATGAAAATAATGTGACATCATGTTACAATAATATAATAATATAAAAATATTGTAAAATCATAAGACAACAATACAATAATATAAAAATAATGTGACTCATGACAAAATAATTAAAAAAATTAAAATATTTTAAAATCATGACGAAATAGTAATAAAATATTATCAAAATAATTTTACATCGTACAACACCATAAAATAGTATAAAAATAATGTTACATCAGGATCAAATAAATAGAATATTATTAAAATAATGTGACATCGTACAAAACTATAAAATAGTATACAAATAATGTTACATCAGGATCAAATAAATAGAATATTATTAAAATAATGTGACATCGTACAAAACTATAAAATAGTATACAAATAATGTTACATCAGGATCAAATAAATAGAATATTATTAAAATAATGTGACATAAGCAGAAAATAATAGAATAATATAGAAATATTGTAGAATAATGTCAAAATGAAAAAATATTATAAAAATAATGTGACATCATGATAAAACAATAGACTAGTAAAAAAATTATATGACATCATGACACAATGATAGAATAATATAAAAATAATGTGACAGCGAGACAAAATAATAGAATAATTGTTATAGTGTCGTACCTATATGACGAACAGTGGACGCGTCCATTCCTAATAAAAGAGTGGAAGCCTTTAGACTTCTCGTAGTAATTGAAATCAACTCCAGTCTACCCTGGCAGTCAGGACTGATATACCACATCTCTTGTTCTCCGTACATATATTTTCTTCAATATATATGTTGTTCAACTAACCCCGTGTTCCGTTTCCTCATTTCCACCCCTAAATATGCTCACAACAATAATATAAAAATATTGTTAAATCATGACAAATTAATTAAATATAATAAAATATATGACATCATGACAAAACAATACAATAATATAAAAATAATGTGACATCATGAAAAGTTAATAGAATAATCTAAAAATAAAGTTACATCAGCAAAAATAATAGAATAATATTTTAGTTTTGTAATATCATGACAAAATAATAAAATATTATCAAATCAATCGTGACAAAATAATAGAATTATGTAAAATATTGGCACATCAAGACAAAACAATAAAATACTATAACAATAATATAATATCATGACAAAATAATAGAATAATATAAAAATAATGTGACATCATAACGAAACAATAAAATACTATGAAAATAATTAAATAATAATATCATGAAACAATAATAAAAGTATGTGAAGATAATGTAACATCATGACAAAATAAGAGAATGATATAAAAATAATGGGATATCATAACCAAACAATAAAATACTATAAAAATGATAAAATAATATCATGACAAAATAATACAATTATATAAAGATAATGTTACATCATGAAAAAATAATAGAATGACATAAAAATAATATGACATCATAACCAAACAATAAAATACTACAAAAATAATAAAATAATAATATCATGAACTAATAATATAATTATATTAAGATAATGTAACATCATGACAAAATAATAAAATAATATAAAAATAATGTGACATCATAACCAAACAATAAAATACTATAATAATAATAAAATTATAATATCATGACAAAATAATAGCATTATATTAAGATAATGTAACATCATGATAAAATAAGAGAATAATATAAAAATAATGTGACATCAATAACAAAACAATAAAATACAATAAAAATAATAAAATAATAATATCATGACACAATGATAAAATTATATGAAGATAATGTTACATCATGACAAAATAAGAGAATAATAAATATATTAAAAATCATGACAAAATAATAAAGTAATATCAATATAATGTGATATCCAGGCCTAATAATAGAATGATATCAAGAAATTATAAACTCATAACAAAATAACGGAATAATATAAAAATAATGTTAATTTATGGCAAAATAATAAAATAATATCAAAATAATGTAGAATAATTGAAAAAGGAAACTGTAATGCAATATTTCATTAGAGTCTAATGATGAAATGTTTAGTATTTCCTGATGTTTGTGTCTCTTTAAGTTGCCAAAAGTTGGTATCTGTTTTATTTTGGTATCTCTCCATTTCCTTAGAGACGCCATTTCCGAATTGTTTACGCCATTATCTGATGTGACCATTAAGTAATTTCTGTAGACGCTTTTATTTTTAGTTGTCATTATCAGATTTCCTGTTTAGCAGGGGAGATTCACATCTGCGAAATGAATTCTCTGACCATTCCAGCCGTTCATTCTATCGTTTGTTGTTCTACATCTGCTGGGATTTCTTTTTGCTTTCTTTCGACATTTGTCTTCCATTTTGGAACTCTGATTATATCCAATTACAAAAAAAAACAGAAATGTTAAACCATTACGAAACGATACAATACTAAAACAGTAATGTAACATGCACACATTGCAAAAGTATTGTACACACGTGATATTATCTCAACAAATAACGGTAAAGTACGCAATTGGTGTAATGGATACGAACATTGACTATGGGATTAGGAAAATAAGATCAAATTCTATCTCACAATTTAGTGTTTACTTTGGTCCTAATATAATTAGAAAAGTTATGAATTATGCATATAGAAGTCAAATAACAATTTATTACCAATGACTCGTTTACAATAAATAACTCATATTTGTTTGCCTCCCCACGAGGACAGACTTAGACACAAGGTCGATTTTAACATTTGTAAAATTCAGTTACCGAAAAAGAGGGACTCTGTATCGGGACAAAAATTTTAATTGCCTCAGTCGAGAATGGCCTCTCATTCACCGACCGAAGACAGAACAGATACTACACTTTGAAATATTTATTCGCACAAAATATAAGAATTTACATTTGGAACAAATTAAGCAAAAGGCTATCAGAAGTGTGGGGAATATAGGGGTGGTAGACCATTCTTGGTCAAAAATGATAAAAAGTGTATATCTTACTTTTCACTAGAACTATCTCAGTCACCAAGATAACAACACTTACTATGACATATCTCTTATGTCTTACTTGACATATCTCTGAATTAGTTTGAATTTTTTATTTTTCATGAATATGGTTATATAGTATAATTAGAAGTGAGAGAAAGAAAAGAAAAACACCGGTTAGTAAGACCCTCCTAACAGTTTCTAAATAATAGACAGCCCACTGTTTCCCGGTTTGTTCAGAACCGAAAACAAGCAGGCCAATCTCTAAATAACAGTGAGGTCTAAGTGGGAGGAAAAAGAAAAATGGGGATAGAGTTTGGAGAATGGGTGATATCCTTTAAAGATAAATGCAATTCGGGAGATTCCGAGGACAATAAATTGAAAGTGGGGAGTGGGCATCTTGGATGATTTCTATTACAAGAGGGGGTAATTCATTCACTCAGCTTGCTAAGGGGCTAAACTTACCCGAAGGCCTGGGGTCTGACAAAACGTAGAAACATCGGGCGCCATGCTTAGGCAGGGAACACACACTCATACTTGACTCCTTTTCCTACGCAGAAGCTCGCTATTTGTATGCACCTTGCTTTAAAAAAAAACAAGGAATGTAATCGTTTTTATGTCACCACTTATCTACACAGCCTTAAGTAAAATGAATAGTTAACTATATTTTTTGTATTTCTGAATTAACATTTTACCTGTAAATGTTATCATGTTTGATATTACAATATACTTAGACACGTTTTACATGAAAAAAAAAACACTGGAAAGAATATTATTTTCACCAGGAAGCATTCAAATTTTTTCAGGATCTAAGTTTAAAAGATTATTTTTTCAACAACAATAAACGTCTTTAAATATGAGAAGCGTGAAAATAAGCAATAACTATATTTCCTTTCCTTTATAACAGTGCACAGTTTTTCATTTGAATTCAATTCGAATGTCCTGGCTGAAGATTCTGGTTGAATTTATTATATCTTCCAATTCCTTTAGTTTTTCTTTGTTTCAACTAATTTCAGGTTGTCTATATACATGAGCTGGTTCATTCTTCTTCTGTCTGTAAACTTTGAACCGGCGTTGCGCTTCCTGGGTATTTTGTTGAGTGGCATCATGACTACGATAAACAATAGTGATGACAGAGAGTATCTCTGGAAAATGCCTCTCTGTGTTTTTATTTCACTCAGGCGTTGCCCTCCAGCTGTGAGTTCAAGCTTCAATGTTTCCATTTCTTTCTTTATAATATGTGCATTGTTCGCACTCAATTATCCATACTCTGGGGATTCTGTCGTAGCCTTTCTTGGAGTCGATCCTATGATATTCTCCCTGCTTTTTACATCATTCAGGACATTCTAGTCGATGTATATTAGGTCATGTGTCCTTCTAGTCGCCTTCCATATCCTTTCTGTTCTTCGGGGAATACGCGGCAACGTTCGAATATGAGAATATTATCAGTAGTTAAGTGCATCCTTTGTGAGATTTAATCACTTTGAATATGACGTCACTCATATTATAGATATAGGGTATCTTATACTTATAATACAGCTTCTAAATAAAAAAGAAATATTGGTGATAATAATAACATTAGACACAAATTCTATTTATTAAATTACTAAATAACTATTTATAACATTATTGGATAACAATTTTCCACGCTTTGGATATTACATACCTCAGATATTTCCTCAGGTATTACCCCACACGACGTGAATCTCGTACACACACACTATCACTCTCTCACTCACTCACTCACTCACTCACTCACTCACTCACTCACTCACTCACTCACTCACTCTCTCTCTCTCTCTCTATCTATATATCTATCTCTCCCTTTCAATCCATGTACAGCACGGCTCAACATATAAACTGGAATGGCTGCAATCTACCTGCAGATGTTTTGTTTTAGCTCCACAGCTTTCCTGTATACATTCTTGTCTTGAGGTAATCTTCGAATCTGGCAACATTAGCATATTCTCTTGAGTGCATTCTTCGTGGGATGTCATCATTTAGTGTATGACGTCACTAATATTATAGATACATGCTGTTATATTGATAATACACCTTCAACTGAAAACAAATCTTAGATGATAATAATGACATTGGGCACAAACTCTGTTCATGCCATTACTAAATCACAAGAATCCATCGTAGTATCTACGTTACTATCTACATACCATAGATTTTTTCTCATGTGTTTTCAACCTGAAGAGAATCTCGTACTTATTGCCTATCTACCCCCTCTCTCCCTTTCAATCTCTCTCCCTCTCTACTCCCTTATCTAACTCTTTTTCAATCTATACAGAGAACAGACTGACACACCAAATGGAATCGCTGTGATCTCTCTACAGATGTTTTGCTTTAACTCCACAATTTCCCTATGTACATTCTTTTTATGATCTAACCCAACAAGATGTAGTTAACTGGGGTTAGATCTAGATGACACCATATCGCGAAATGTTTTCGGTGAATATTTCTCAGAGTTGCAATCATCAGTCGTTCTGTCGGACTAACTTGCCAAAATCTACACACGTATCTGACAGGTAATTGTAACACTGTAATGAGGAAGGTATGAGGCATATGGTTTATGCTTTCAACAGTAAATCAGCCAGTTGCACAATGTTCAACCTAAAAGAATAAGTGACCAACTACACATGCACAGGTTATTGCACGCGACATTGTTGATTTGATTAATAGTCATTAGACACCAATTAAACATAATTCCGTGAATTTCAATTTCTTCTTAAGACCTCTTAAGTTTAAGGTCAGATATTTTCTAGAATCAAATTAATTTAATAGATTTTTAATCAAAATTGGAATTAGGATTCCAGACATAAGGGTTAGTTCCATTATATGTTTATTTTAATCTTTGTAAAATGAACATAAAAGTGGTGCAAAACTGTTATTTTCGGGGAATTAATATTACCCGTCCTAGGAACGGTATTCTTCTAGTTTCTTAAACAGGAATCAAAACAATGCTAAAAGATGTATACACGATGCGTAACTCGTCAACCATGTTCTTAATCAGATCTATGCACGAATCGTAATATAGAATGAGTCAGAAATAATCGGGCAGTCACTTTTTAAATACATGATACATAAATAAAAAAGCATTTTAATGTAACGTTATTGCAAGAATGTTACACGAAAGATGTTAGAACTAAAATATCTTAACAGCCGTGTTATTTCCGACTCGGTCTGTATATCCTTATTTATATAAAGTTTGCTATGCATATATATTTATATATTTGTATGTATAGATTTCACTCTTAAACTCATTAACCGATTTTTGAAACACAGCTGATAGGTGTAAGGGTGTATAATGTGGGTTATGTTCAGTTTAATTTAGATTTATGCACAAGGGAAAAAGAGGAGGTGGAAGTCCCCTGTGAACATTGAGATACTTCAAATTTTTGTAAAATTTTAACAATATGTATTAGACATCAATTAATAAATATTCCCCAAATTGCAGTTTATTTGGAGTATTTTAAGAGTTTTTTAGGAAATAACATAGGCACAGGAGTTCATTTGAAAATTAAAATATTTCAGATTTACATTAAATTTTTATCTATAGTAATTCGATTCCAATTAAGCAAGATCTGCGGGATTTCAATTTCTTCTTAAGACTCATTAAGCTTAAGCCTTAAATTTTAGACATTTTCTAGAATTTAAATCGTGTAATAGATTTTGGTCAAAATTGAAATAAGGATTCTAGACATAGGGTTTAGTATCGCTATATCTTGATTTTAATCTTCGCAAGAGGACATAAAATTAATGCAAAATGGGACGATTCTTCTTCTAATTTCTGTATAAAAAAGAAACAAAATAATCGTAAAAGATTTATACACGATGCCTAACTTTTCGGATATATTCCTAATCAGATCTGTGCACGAAGAGAAACTCAGAATGAATTAGAAATAATCAGACAGTTATTTTCAATGAATAAATACATAAATAAATACTATTTTTAATGTAAAGTTCTTACCAGAATTTTATACTATGTTTTTAACTACAAATATGTTACGTCTGATTCGTCCTGCATATTAAAATATAATATTTGTGTACCATAATTTAACCTACTGTAATTCTAAGAAAGTCTTATGTTATAAGCATGACATTTCCAACTTTTCAACTCAAGCAGACAAAGAATAAACATAAATGTCAGTTTAAACTCACTAGCGACAAGTAAAATGGTAAATAACTAGGAAAGTTTCATCTACAACAATAACCAAAATCAAAACAATACATGCCTAGTCGTTCAGGACAGGCGTGAGGTTAGCACTTTCAGTCACGCTTAATATAAACAAAACTCTTGAAGAAAAGCTAAAACATTCAGATAGGGACCGTCGGACGAATTGTTAGAATCAATAATAAAATAAGGGCCTCTGAAATTATTGCAGAGCCTAATGGCTATCATGAGAACCAAATTCCCACATAAATTGATGAAGATGCGGGAAACTGGATTTCACGGGATTGCTGAAATCATAAAATTACTACTTTCAAACATTACAAAGCATTTATATGGGAGTAAAATCTTACAGAATTGGTCCATAGAAGAATGTTATTTCCTCGATTATTTTACCTTAGTTCCGAGTATACGTGTGGGGGCAATCAAAAACAGCTTCTCACAGCTGTTTAACATGGAGACAGCTGTGAGATGATATGAGGGAGCCTATATATTTTGGAAATGCTTCAAATCAATTGTTGGTTTTATGGAAGAATTAATAGTCAAGTCTTCGCATTTTATCTGATCAAATTGATCCCTTGGTTGCGGAACCGTTTCCGGGGAGAAACGACATCTTTCAGGATTATACTACAAAGCTAAGGTTCTTACTGAATAGCACAACGTTATTCTAGTGAGGTTTACCATTTTATCTGGCAACAACATCCCCGATCTCAATATTGTTGAACATTCATGGTGTATTTTAGAAAAACAACCCAACTAACTAATCAATATCTCCCATTATCATCACTGCAAGAACTGGAGACTCTTTGAGTTAAATGAGAGACGAAATTTTCTTTGGGAACACTCCAAACACTGTATTATTTAGATTATCCGGACTACTATCCATATCTTAGTTTTTATTTTCACAACGTTTCGGTCGTTGTAACTTCCGACCGTCTTCGGCTGATCGTTTCGAACTTGGGAACCTTTCTGCCAGACTCGGGAACTTATATGGAATTCGAACTTTATTTAATCTATTCTGATGTTTGTACATCTGCGGATTAAATCCGAGGTTCAGTTCGAAATTTCGTATAGGTTCTCAAGTAAAACATAAAAGGCTCGCGAGTTAGAAAAGATCACTTGAAGAATGTCGGTAAGTACATCGGCCGAAATCTTGTGGAAATAACATCTAAGATGATAATAGTAGTCCGAATAATTCATATAATACAAATTATCAGTTTTCATCTAACAAATTGCGGAACATAATTCAAACATTGTACGAGTCGATACCTCGTAGAATTGAAGCTGAAATAAACTTTTATAGTTTTTCAATTATTTTTCCCAACCTTGTTATGTGTGCATCGTACTGAAAATAATAGATCTACGATATACGGATCTTTGTATTATTTAGATTATTTGGACTACTATTTTCACCTTGAATGTTATTCTCACAACGTTTCGGCCGATTTAATCTCCGACCTTCTTCAGGTGCGTCCCTGTCGAGCTGGGAAGTCTTTCTGGCGAACTCGGTAATCTGTACGGAATTTCGAACGAAACTTTTATTTAATGAAATGGTTGGAGCATGTTCTCGTATAAACCACACAGACACTATACAGATTAGCTGAAACATTCCCAAGTTTCGACAAGATGCATCTGAAGAAAGTAAGAGGTTACATCGGCCGAAACGGACGTGACGGTTATTAAGTAGATGACGACCTGGGTGTGCCAGGTTCGAATCCTGTCGAATCCATAATACCACTTTCACATACCGATGTTGGCAACTATTGCGTAATCCTTACTGCAATAATGCCGACAACAGAATCCAGCCGGTCAACAAAGTTGTACCATTCTGATTTATAAGAAGTTACTTTACTACCGGCCGAAACGTTGTGAGACTAACATCCAAAATGAAAACGAATAATTTGAATAACACAACTTATCAATCCTCATCTAATAAATTCTGAAACGTACAAATCCTTGTTTGTGTTTCGGTAATAAGCACTTACCCGATCCTACTGAAAGCGGAAGTTAGTCGTATAGATACACCTAGATATAAATCCAATCAATAACTTACATAATATCGTTAGCGTTACTAGAAAATTAATCAGATTACTATGATTGAATTTGCATATAAGGCATCAGAAATATTTTTTTGCAACATCATTGAATCTTTTTCTCATTCAAACATAATTACTTATGCACAGGTTTATCAAGATATGCTTGGTAAAATTCTCTCGAATAGCTCCTGATTTAAAATCGCTAGAGTTCATAAAATTAAATAAACCGGAATTTAAAATATAAATTCAATTGCGTTCGTAAATGTTCAATCTATTGTGAGTGTAAAAAAAACAATAACCGGGAAAAAGTGGATCATTCACATTTTAATTGGGAACGAGATCGATAAAATTCTTCTATGTTTCAACGGTATGAACATAATTCCATCTACACATTGTGATCTACCATTTGTAGGTATTTCGTCAAAGCCTACAGGTTAGTCACAGTTTGTCATATCAAGATACACCTCTAGTTAAGCTAATATATCATATATATATTGTGTAACACCCACTACCATGATTTGGTTCCCCTTTAATTTTATTCGAAAATTAATAAACTATTATATATCTGTTTAAAAATTCTTCTTCTCTACCTAAAAATAATAAGTCTCTTTGCTTATATATTATCCTTATTAGAAATATAGGAGTACACTCGTATTTATTTCTTATCTAATTTATATATGTGTTTAGAAATTCTGCTTACATATTAAAAATAATTAGTCTCTTTATTTATATATTATCCTTATTGGAAATATAGGAGTAAAGTTATATAATTTTCTCATCTAATTTATATGTGTTTAGAAATTCTTCTTGTATACCTAAAAATAATAAGTCTCTTTACTTATATATTATCCTTATTGGAAATATAGGAGTAAAGTTATATTATTTTCTTTTCTAATTTATATGTGTTTAGAAATTCTTCTTGTATACCTAAAAATAATAAGTCTCTTTACTTATATATTACCCTTATTGGAAATATAGGAGTAAAGTCGTATTATTTTCCTATCTAATTTATATATGTGTTTAGAAATTCTGCTTGCATACCTCAACATAATAAGTCTCTTTACTTATATATTATCCCTATTGTATATATAGGAGTAAAGTCGTATTATTTTCCTATCTAATTTATGTATGTGTTTAGAAATTCTGCTTGCATACCTAAACATAATAAGTCTCTTTACTTATATATCATCCTTATTGGAAATATATGAGTAAAGTCGTATTATTTTCCTATCTAATTTATATATGTGTTTAGGCTGTGTACAAACACATTAGATGAAAATTAAACACTATAATGGAGTGGTTGAATATACACACACTGAGAGAGGGAGAGAGATGCGTATATATATATATATATATATATATATATATATATATATATATATATAAAGATAGATGAACGAAGAGTGATAAACATGTACGAATGTCCAGATTTATTTCAAACTTCGATTGTTCAATGCAAGATATATTCTGTAATAAAATTATGTTTATTATTCTTTTCTTTAAGCCAAGCCTTTTCAAAGATCGAGATCTTATCATCAGAGGAATTATACAGATAGATAAGTTGGCAGTATGAAAGCCAAAATTCAACATTTGAAAACATATTATTAAGGAAATGGAGAGGGAAAAAGTTCGTGTAAAAAAGATATGGGGTTTGTCCAGATTGTAATTGTCCGTTGATAAGGTGTCCAATTGAAGGAGATTTAGATGGAGAAGAAAACGTTTCGTGAAGGCAGCATAGGAAAGTGCTCAAGAATGAAGTAAATCCAATAGTGAACGTTCAGTTCAAATCGTAGATGGATCGCACTTAAACGGAATTAAAATGAAGAAATCGGGCCATTTTAAACAATACTTCCTGGGCCGAGTTAGAATCGTAAACGAATGACATTAGCAGTGAAATATTGAGGCAGTTCTGAGAAGAAGTCCTTAAGTTAAAAACAAGGTAAAATTAGGAGGTGGGTTGGAAAGAAGGAAGGTAAGGCAGAAGGTGGGAGGGTTTGTTGAAATAGCCATTGCTGCTGCTGGAAGAGAATAGGGAGAGTGGAGGAGGGATTCTAGTGATAAGGTTATTTTTGGTATATACTAGATCCGATGCGAGTATGGATTTGGCCGTAGGTGAAGTATTAGGTCATTGAGTGTATATATTATTTGAAAAAGAAGAGAGGGGGGCGTGATTAAAACGGGTTTTGAGCGAAAGACAAAAATAATTTCGAAAGTTTAAAAGAGTTTCCGATGGGAAAAGTTGGGATTCCAATGAATGGGAATCTGTAGTTTAAATGTTGAAAATGTACTAAGCCGGGCAAACACATAGTGTTACATAGTTAAGAAAGTTAAAATTACTAAAGAGTTTAAAAGGGATTCCGAGTTGGTTAAGAATATAATTAAATAAGACAAGCCTAAAAGTAAAATTAGATAATCAAATAAAAATAAAAATAAAAAGATAAAAAAATAAATAAGTAAGTTAAGCTCAATGTATAATTAAACATTAAGCATGTTCCACTCAATCAAATTAAAATTCAGGGTTGGATACCTCCAATAATTTATTCTATATATATAGTCTCGGAAGTTTCTCAACCATTAAAACTATATTAAAAAAACAAAACAAAAAAACAACAAAAAAAACAAACAAACAAACTTATAGTCCCAAGTCTTTCAGTGGAAAATCACTCATGTAAGTTAATTTATTTTTTTACAATTATTATATTAGTTCGTTTCTAACACTATTTTAAGGAATCATTAGTTGTTTACCATGAAAAACTGTTTCGGGAATTTAATATATATATATATATATATATATATATATATATATATATATATATATATATATATATATATATATATAAAACTTAAAGAAAGAGGCAAAATGCGTTCAAAAACCATGTGTTCGATGCAAATATTTTTATGAAAATAAAAATAAAAAATAAAAACATTTTTTTCCATCTTGACTTTTGATCTAGAAGACCAGGAAGGATAATTACGAAAAAAATATGGTTAATACCTTTTATTTGTCTAAAGCTTATCGAGGCCTGTTATATCAAGCGAAATATTAGATAAAAAAGTCAAGATGAAAACAAAATGTTTTTATCTTTTATTTTGATTTTCATAAAAATATCTACATCTAACACATGGTTTTTGAAGGCATTTTGCCTCTTTCTTTAAGCTTAAAATTCTAAAGATGCTTAAAAAATGAACTTTCCCAAATTTATATACATATATATATATATATATATATATATATATATATATATATATATTCTCCACGAGTTTCGTAGTCTAAGTGTGGTTAGATGTAGTAGTAGGTGTATTCACGCAGATATTCGAAACCCGAAAAGCTGGTCATATACAAATGTGATCAGTCGTCATTATCGTATCCACTGGGCCAACAAAATCGCCACTAAGAGTAAATGAAACCATAGCGCTGTATGTAATTTACATATATTTTTTCCATGCTACCAATAATCTGAAAAATCTTTTGTTTGCAGTATAAGTGGAATCGATATTTCCTCTCACAGAGAGATGAACCGATAAACAGAGGACATGTATATATGTAAATTATACTTATCTACACACAGGTGATTCGTTGTCTACGACTTATCAGTTTGTCTATATTTTGCAATATATATATATATATATATATATATATATATATATATATATATATATATATATATTAATAGATCTAGAGAGCGAGAGGTGAGAGAGCGATATTAATACAGAGTTATTTATGCTATAGATTCGATCATCGAGCATACAACACTATATCACTTATGCAGTTCTTTACAATGGAGCACATAAATTAGTAGCGTTAAAATATAATATGACGTGAAGATATGACGCAAAATTAATTAGTAAGAATGTCTTTAAATTAATACTTAACAACCAGGCCACCGAGTATTCCATCATATTTAGGCAAGCAGTTATTATTACAAAACAAGTTAATATTTAAGTTGATACGTTATAGTACGCAGTGAATTTCGTAAGGTAATGTGACACAGTCACAATATAGCAAGCAACTTATGGAACTAAGATACAGAGTTAGTTCTATCTTTACACCGATCTTGTTCGTTACAATATTGCATTAGATCGTTACTCATAAAATGTCTCTTTTCTTGTAACCAAAAGGAAAATTTGTACGGATAAATAAACCTAGCAATTCTTTGATCAAAATATGATCACTTGAATAATAACAACGATCGAATAATGACAATACCCCGTATATATATAGATATTGAAGTGTGGTGATAAGAAATTCAAAGGATCTGCGATGAAGTCTTTTAAAGTATTTATTTATTTAGATGAATTAGGTCATAACGGTAAGATGAGTGGCAACATTCCGGTGAAACATTGAGAAAATATAGAATATGCTTAAAAACGGCAAAACACAGTCCTCTAAATTTAGACACAGTAACTTGAGAAAATGCGATAAATACACCAACTTGAGAAAATAAATCTAAAATTTTCATTGGTAGGCAAAAAAAAGAGATTTCTACAAACATTGGGGCTATAATGTTTACCATGGACTGATTCCCTGCAGATTAAAACATCGCCATCTTGAAATACAATGTCAATAAATACTTTTCATAAACCGTCGTCATAAGTAATAAAATGTTATTTATTTTATTCAACATTTTAAATCTTCTCATAATATTCTTCATCATCAAAACAGACAATCCGTCCATCCATTAATTTACATCCTTAACAATTAACCTCAAGTGGCTTTTGGTTGGTATAGGTATAAGTTGTGACTACTTATGTAACATATTCAAGGCTACCCAATCCTTGGACTATATTATGTTCATGTTGGATTCATTTTATACTCGTTTCATCTGTATCTTCAGTTAGTATTAGTGTGCAGATCGTTAATCGTTCTGTTCAGTTCTCAAAAGACCATTACTCCAGGAATTACATCATTTTTTTCAGAAGCGAATAGCTGATTATTCCCTTGTCTTTTACCTTGGGTTATCATCGATCGTCTGAGGCGTATCTGCTAGGGAATACTATCGGGTTCAATACACACACTTATTCTTAATCGTCAATATCGGTTCTGGGAATCTATGTGGTTCTCTTGATCTACCCCACATTAAGATCGACTTTTTGCCACATCTGGCACCAGTGAGAATGGTTTGTAAAGTACGTGTGTCTTTATCTTGCTATTGGTATTAAATAAGAAAACGTGTTCGCTGTTGAATGAGTAAAGTTTGGAGTAAATTCTCAAATAGTTGTTCAATGATCAATCATCGTTAAAGGAGTAGGACCTTACCTTGGCTTTATGTTTAATCTCTATGTTCCCGATTTAAGAAAAGTTAACAAACACAAAAAATGCAGCGCAGTAGTTTTGCTAGGGTGTCAAATTTGAGCGAATGATATAGCAACGTTAATTCCTTTAATAAAAAAATATGTGAGACTAGGTACGACAATTGTGTCTAATTGTTGGCGAGTGTATGATCGTCTAGGTTCCGAATGATTCCATCATTTGCGTGTGAATCACAAATCAATTTTGTTGATCCACTAACAGGTGCCCCAACCAACAACCTAGAACGGGTGTGGAATGAGGCAAAGAAAGGAACACAGTTGAATGTAGCACCCACACGCAAATGGTTTAATTGTACCTAGCTGAATTCACGTGGAAACAAAAATTCCGAAAGCACATTGGAACTATTTTCAAACAAATTGCTGAATTTTACCAGTGTAAAACTGTCATTTATTTCAAAAACTTTATTCATTCAGTTTTGCTAGTAAATTTTGATCTCAAGAATCAGAATTTGCTTAAAACCTTCTATATCATATGTAAAAATTCACCTCTTCTTAAAAACGGATCGATATTTTCACCGCACTGTGTCCCTATTTACATGCCCCCTCTACGAGGGTAAAGTTAGATACAAAGTCGGTTATTTAATGTGGGGATAATCCTGCTGCCTTGAAAAGGGCACTCTAAATTGGGACAAACATTTAGATTGCCTAGAACGAGTCTTCCTTGACTGATGGGTAACAGAAAAGATGAAGTGTAGTATGCGTACTGATACTACACGTTGCTTCTAACCAAAAGGTCAAAATGTCAATATCCGCGCTGTTTTAATTACACAAAAACACTTTTAGGAAAACATTATGGTTTAAAATAGATTATAATAAGGGGGCTTGCATACAGTAAGACAGACGCCTCTTAAAATGATAGTAGATTGATTCTTAAGAAGAAAGTTGTAGGATTCTGACAGTCCAGTATTTGTTGGGAGTCAAATGTCAAGAGAATAAATAGAAACATTAAACCACGTGAAGATAACATTATAACATTCATATTAGTTGTATTATTCAAACTACTATTCTCATCATGAGAATAGATGTAACCTCGACCTTCTTCAATTGTATTTATTTGAAAATATGCTGATGATATATTAATAATTAAACATTATTGTTAATGTAATTTTATTGGTCTGGGCGCGGGTTTTGAACTCGCATCGTCTGGAGACTGGTTCGAAATCAAAATATATAGAACAAAAGAACGAATAATTTTTTAGAAAGAAATAAACAAGCAAAACCATTCCGCTTTCCTGGCGTGTGTAGCGACCAGCAACGGATGGAATTGTTCTAGAAAGCGGTGATCGAGAATCGGGGCACAGTTGTATACCTCAGAGCTCACTTTGGATGACGTAAACAAAAGTTATTTAACATGTGCGCTGTTGATGTCAAGACAGAACAGAGAAACTTACGGCGAGACAGACTATTAGATAAGAGGAGGGGATCTGTGTGCCATAAGCGCCCAGGTTTGAGACTGGTTTATTCAGTTGTAAATGAGTTCGACCAATGAATAAAATGATTCTTTTATAGCAAAATGAAAAAAATGTGTTGTTTACTTTTTGTACAAAACGAAGCTGCCGACGAAAAACGATGAGGTGAATTGAATAATCTCCTTTACAATTGACACTGAAGATTATCCAGACACATAGTAAAACCTGGGCCTATCGTATTACAGTAATCCGTAAACCTAAAATAAAATTGTTCACACTCAAATATGTACTATTTGAATATGTTCAGTTCAAGCACACACAAATGTTGAGATCTGGTATTAGCAGCAATAGACCAAAGAAAAACACACCCAAATATTGCTACACGACCATTATTCTTAATAAAAGCTCAAAAGAAATGATATATTTTTTTTGTTTTATGACATTTTTAATGTAACACTTGTAACAATAAAAACTCGCCTGTTATACACTACACTACTGTTGTGTTTGTCGCCTAAAATGATAGAACAATATCTGCCCTTGCATTCAAGAATGAAGGCTGCCATAACAGTTGTAGAGATTAAAAAAATGCCTCGCAAACACGGACATTTATCATTTCGCATCCAGCAGCTGCTAGATTATCACTTGACCTATTAATTTGTTTAATACATCTGTCTAGTGTTCTACTTCGCCTATTGGTCACTTTGAGTCTGTTATTTAACTAATAACAGCAGTTATTATCAGACGTAACAATTAACATAATTTTAAATAATATTCGTCGAAAATGTTTCTAACTTTAAAAAAATAACTCATCAAAAAATGTCTAACTACTATTACATATAGCAAGATACATTGAAAACTACGAGTAAAAAGGTCAACTTGTATTCAAAAAATCGTATACAGTGAATCGCTTGCAACAGGTATTCGGTTTCGACAAATCAGACACAACCAGAGCTAACCTAAACATTTATAGTCGATCGATAAACCCCTCTTCAAAATTACGTATATAATTTAATCATGATTCAGTAAATTTTCGATTCGCACTTATTAAATTACTAAATCCTCAGAAATAATACCAGCTCTGTCTTTATTAAATATAATATTGATTTGATTAGCGTAAATTTGACTTAAAGAGTCCACATAATTATGGAACAAAACAGGATAGGAAATCTTACATGTAAGATGGTTGACGCTACATGCTATCATTAAAGTCTGATTTGACTGTAATTATGACATTACTCTAACCGTGAACTTAATCATTCTGCATGGATATTATTGCTTCGGCATTTTGCTGTGCTCTCCGTGTATATTTTAACTCAGATTACATATTATAGGTTCAATAGGATGACGTCTTCTAAATATTACGCAGTGAATCGTTAATAAAAATCATAATGCTTCCTTAAAACAACTTCTGTTCACCCCCAAAAAAGGCATATTGCTACTGATTTGTAAGGGACTACTCTGATAGGCGGCATATTTATAGGGAACAAACTGAAGGAGGAGTTGGCCCAAAGATATTTGTTAACATTACATTTAAATTGCTGTATGTTGGCGCTGCCGGTAAACATAGGACAGAAAGGGGATTTAAAAGAGGAGCTATCCTAGAAAAAAAGCTATTAGAGTAGAAAATCATCTGGTATTTAGGGAAATCTTCAGTGAAGAGGTGGGATTTTGCTGCTAGTCTGCTGGGTCAGGAGTTCTGAAATCTAACCGTATTTGGTACAAGTAAACTTCAGTCTATGTCTGACGTGTCCACTAAGTTTCAATTACGAATGCTGAGCAGTTTTTATTTTATCGACATTTAATGATATGCCTCTTATTGATGGAATGATCATCAAAGTGGCCTCCACTTTGATGATCATCCCATCAGTAAGAAGCGTTATCATAAATAGGCTTCGAACTCATCGGCTGTTACCACCAGATTTTCTATCCGTGAGGTTATTTCAAAGATCATATCTATCAAAACAGTCCCCACATTATTCTTGAACCGAAGAAGATCTATCACACCCCAAATAAGGATACAGCTAAGAGAGGAGTCTGTCAGAGTCATTGACAATTTTGCACGTCGTATCTCGGTGTGCTTATTTTGAACTAGTACCAAATATGATCGGATTGCATAAATGATTGTGAATTTCATACGCGATTCCATGGTGTCATTTTTTAGCCAACCTGTATTCAATCATTAATATATCTAGAGCATTCCATTTCATCATGAAGATATATTCATAGACAGTTAACGTAATTCATCTCATGATTTTCTTAAAAGAAGATATTGAAACGGCGCAGAAGATAATGAGAACATTTTGGCCAATATTCAAATTAATAAGACATTTTGTCTTTCGTTCATTCATTTCTTTCTCTCTTTTTTTACGTGTTGGAAGATGTTTAAAGGAAAATCACAATTGGAAAGGAAATAAAGAAAGACGCATAACAATTTCCGCTTCTCTGTCTGACCGGAATAATACATGATGGCATTTCTCCTCTCATCGCATTCACACAACTTTTAATTAGTTGGGCCATTATTTAAAATGTGATAATTTTGCTAAAGTACCCACTGTCATACACATGCATATATTATGCACGTAAGAATATTTATCTGTAAATACTAGTTGTACATACCGGTTGTTACCCAAGAGTGGTTATACTTTCATTTACTGTTTCATTGTTTAAAAGTATATCGTTTTTTTTTACCAAATTATTCAATCACTAAATCAAATAAAATCTTGATAAAACTATAACTTCTTTCAAGTAAATGTTCTTTTAATCTCTATTTGTAAAATTATTCAATCATTAAATCAAACAAAATCCTTATAAAACTATAACTTCTTTCACGTTAATGTTCTTTTAATCTCTATTCATACAATTATTAAATCATTAAATCAAAAAAAATTCTCATAAAATTATAACTTCTTTCAAGTTAATGTTCTTTTAATCTCTATTTATAAAATTATTCAATCATTAAATCAAACAAAATCCTTATAAAACTATAACTTCTATCAAGTTAATATTCTTTTAATCTCTATTCATAAAATTATTAAATCATTAAATAAAAAAAATTCTTATCAAACTATAACTTCTTTCTAGTAAATGTTCTTTTAATATCTATTTATCAAATTATTCAATCATTAAATCAAACAAAATACTTATAAAACTATAACTTCTTTCAAGTTAATGTTCTTTTAATCTATATTTATAAAATTATTAAATCGTTAAATCAAACAAAATCCTTATAAAACTATAACTTCTTTAAAGTTAATGTTCTTTTATTCTCTATTTATCAAATTATAAAATCATTAAATCAAACAAAATCCTTATAAAACTATAACTTCTTTCAAGTGAATGTTCTTTTAATCTCTATTCATACAATTATTAAATCAAAAAAAATTCTCATAAAATTATAACTTCTTTCAAGTTAATGTTCTTTTAATCTCTATTTGTAAAATTATTCAATCATTAAATCAAACAAAATCCTTATAAAACTATAACTTCTTTCAAGTTAATGTTCTTTTAATCTCTATTCATAAAATTATTAAATCATTAAATAAAAAAAATTCTTATCAAACTATAACTTCTTTCTAGTAAATGTTCTTTTAATATCTATTTATCAAATTATTCAATCATTAAATCAAACAAAATACTTATAAAACTATAACTTCTTTCAAGTTAATGTTCTTTTAATCTCTTTTTATAAAATTATTCAATCATTAAATCAAACAAAATCCTTATGAAACTATTGTGGTTGCAAGGTTGAACAATAATTAGTGAGGAATACAATGAAGACGCAAACAACAAGGAGAATGCAATAATAAGTGTATTAAAGAAAAGGTATAGTTACAGTATGTACAAATGAAGGTGTCGAGTCAGAGAGTCTTGGTGGGAGGACATGTACGCTCTTCGGCGTCACTTCCGGTGGCATTTAGGTAACACACACTAAGGCCAACCTAGGTTTGCCATTTATAGTGTAACGTTATTCGTATATGCAAATGAGTGGTTGCCACCACAACACCCCCTCCCAAGATTTGAAGTCACACAGATTTCAATATCTTTTTCTTTTTGGGTTTACCATCAATGGTTCATTAAATTTTCTTTTCCTACCTGATCTTCGGGGTTCAGATGTATATTTAGGCGGTTCCAAATTAAAGGATTCGTATATGATATCTATGGTTTCCTCCTCTTCGACTGTTGTCGTATAATCATCATCTTGGATATGACGTTTTTTATCTGATTTAGGTGTCTTTTATGTATACTCTGTTGACCTTTAATCATATATGTACAATCACCAATGCGTTTATCCACTACTCCACATTCCCAGTAAGATGTGTTATTCTTGTAGCACTTAAAATATACTCGATCTCCCGAGTTATATTTCTTTCTTCTCGTGTGTGTAGTGTTTCGGATAATTGCCTGTCTTGGCAACAGTTTATCAAACGCTGATTTTACCTTTCTGGCAAACATTAGATCAGCTGGTGATATGTTTGATGGTGTACTAGGATGTGGTGTGATCCTATAAACTTGCAAGAATTGTTGCAAAGCTTTTTCTGTTGGTGTTCCAATGGATTTCTTTAACGCTCGTTTTAGCGTGTCCACGAACCTTTCCGCAAGGCCGTTCGACCTTGGATAATACGGCGGAGTCGTGATGTGCTTCACTCGGAACGTGTCGCAAAATTCCTTAAACTCTGCGGATGTGAACTGCGTTCCGTTGTCAGTGACCAGTGTGTCTGGTACACCGAATCTTGCAAACAACTCGTGTAGGAACCCTATTGAGTTGTTCGTTGTTGAATTCCTGCAATGCATTACCTTCGGCCATTTTGTGTTACTATCCACTACAATTAAATAATAGTTTTCTCCTACTGGACCAGCGAAGTCCATGTGGATTCTCGACCATGGTTGGTCGGTTTTCGGCCAAGGTTTGTGTACTATAGGTGGGGATTTTGCTGCTAACTGGCATCCTTTATATTTATTTATTGTTGCTGCTATGTCAGTGTCCATGTTACGCCAGTACACGTAGCTTCTCATTAACGACTTCATTCGATTTATCCCCGGATGTCCCGTATGGAAATCTCTTAACATCCTATTCTGCAATGTTTTGGGTATTACCACTCTCTCACTGTACAGTAACACATCGTTACATATGGAGAAAACTTCCTGCACCTTTGTGTCCGTTATAATTTTCTCTTTTATGTCCTTTATGTATTCGTCTTTCTCGGCTTCCCTTTTAATGTCCGACAAAGTTACGGGTAGTTCCTTAATGATGTTTGCTACCATATTTTTTACTTCAACATTTGTCCGAATTGCTGCAATGACTGATTCTTCCAGATTGTGTTTCTGTGGTATCAGTCTTGACAGTCCATCCGCATGGCAAATCTTTTTTTGATGCTAGATGTTGTAGCTGGAAATCGTAATTAAGTAAGATTGTACCCCAGCGCAGCAATCTATTTGCGGTGTATACCGGCAATCCTTTTTTTGATCCATAGATCGTGACTAACGGTTTATGGTCAGTTTCAAGTAAGAATTGTCTACCATATAAATATCGGTGAAATTTAGTCACGGAAAAGATTATGCTCAATGCTTCTTTTTCGATTTGTGAATATGCCCTCTCGGCTGGTATCAGCGTTCTCGAAGCGTGCGCTATTGGTTTTCTAGACCCATCCGGCATAATATGTTGAATGCATGCTCCTAAGCCGTAGGAACTAGCGTCACTAGCGACGATTATTTTTAATTTTGTGTCAAAGTGCGTTAAGAATAATTCGGATGTTAGTGCGCTCTTTACTTTGTCAAAAGCGGTTTGACATTCTTGCGTCCAGTTCCAAGGTGTATCCTTTTTAAGCAGATTATTTAAGGGGGCTCGCAAGTTATGCATTCCTTCAATAAAAGATTGATAATAATTTGCTAGTCCTAAGAAACTCTGCAAGGTTGTTACGTTATCAGGTGCTGGCATATTTTTTATTGCCGCAGATCTGTCTGGGTCTGGACGTCGTCCATGTTTGTTTATTATGTGTCCAAGATACTTAATCTCGCTCATACAAAAGTCACATTTACTCTCTTTTACTTTAAAGCCGAATTCTTGTATTCGAGTAAATACTTGTTTCAAATGTTCCTTATGTTCTTGTAGGGATTTGCTCCTGACAACAATGTCGTCCATGTATGCACATGCGCACTCAATACCACTTAGCATGGTGTCCATCGCTTGCTGAAAAATGGCAGGCGCTACTTTGATGCCAAAGGGCAATCGGTTGTATTTGTACAATCCCTTATGCGTATTGATGCATAGTATTTCTGAGCAATTTTCCTCGACCGGTATTTGCAAATATGCGTCGCTCAAGTCTATCTTAGAGAAGATATTACCACAATTTAACTTCGTGAATATTTCCTCTGGGCTTGGTAGAGGGTAATGGTGATCTTTTAATAGGGAGTTTACCCCGGTCGAAAAATCTGCGCACACTCTAACTTCGTCATTCTTTTTCTTTACGTATACGGTGGGGGCTGCCCACTCGCTGTGTTCTAGTTTTGATAGAATTCCTGTCTGTTCCAATCTATCTAATTCTTTATTAATCTTTTCCAACCCAGCGAACGGAACGTTTCGCTTTTTTCTGAAAATTGGGCTGGCGTTTTCTTTAAGTTCAAACGAGGCCTTGAATTTATTACAGCGACCTAAGTTAGTTGTGAATGCTTCAGGAAATAATTCTTTTAAATCGTCTTTTATATTTACTGTTGTTGGAGAAGAACATTCTATTTTTTTACAGAATGTATTGATTGGCTTATCCCATAGTCCAAATTTCTTAATTAAATCTATTCCAAACAGATTTTCACTATTTTTCAGTACGAATATTTTTAATTTCTTCGTAATCCCTTTTAATTTTATCGGAAGGACAACTTCTCCTTCAAATTTTATACCACCACCAGTTACCGTCCGGGCTGATTTACTCGTTTTCATCATGGTTGGTTTTTTACCCAACTTTTTCCATGTATTCAGGTTTATAATAGAAATATCGGAGCCGGAGTCGAGTTGTAACTTTATTGGTGTTTTAAATATTTCCACTTTTACGTATTTTCGCCGATCTTTGTCTAATTTTGTATTTGATTTTGTTTGCTGTACTCTCTTTCTGGTGTAATCTTTATATCTGCAGCAATCGCTTTTGTGTCCCACCTTCTTACAAATGTAGCATTTTTTCTTTTTATAAGGACAATCTGATTCCCAATGCTTTTCTGCACATCTCTTACAGTTATATCTAGGAAGAGGCTTGTTATATTCTGTCCTATATTTATGGTTATTAGGATTGTAATATCCCGTTCCATTTCGATTGCTTTTCTTTGTAAAGTTCTTGGTTGGTGTGTATGGTTTTCTAACTTTTCTTACATATGCCACTCCGGATTCTTCTATATTTTTTGAATCCTTTTTTAGTGTAATGGCCCTTTCACAGTCCTCTGCTAGTTTCTGGAGGGTTAAATCTTGCTCAGATTCCAGCTTAGACAACACTCGTCTGCGTATTTCTGCATTTTTCGTGGAAACTAACCCTTGTGCGAAGATTAGACATTTAAAATCTTCTACCGTTAGTTCCGCAAGCTTAAAATTATCGCAGTTTTTATTGACAACTGATGCGTATGTCAAATAATTTTGGTTGTCCATCTTTCTTAGATTCATGCACAGCCATCTTTTATGAAAAATAGATATATTTGGATTAAATAATTCTTTTAGTAATTTCACAGCTTCCATGAACTCTAATTCCGCAGTTTTTTTTAGGTAATATGTAATCTATGAATTTGCTGTGTTCTGATGTACCCAATTTCCTGAGTAAGAGGCTCACTTTCTGGCTATTTGGCCAATTGTTGCAGTCCAGTTGAAAGACATCCTCGTATCTTGTATAGTATGCTTCAAAAGTCTTTCCTTCCTCCGGCACATAATTAAATGTGTCCATACTATTAAAGATAGTTGTATGGGAGAAATTAACACTGTCGACATTTTCTCGATTACTCTTTAGTAGTTCCAGTGTTTTAGTCAAACGTTCATTTTGTCTTTCCTCGCGATCAGCTTGTGCCTGATTTTGTCTTTCCCCGCGGTCAGCTTGTGTCTATAAAAATTGCATGAACATTTTTGATGTCTTCCATTTTTTTTTTTTTTTCGTGACGTTTTACTGTATTATCCGTTATCCAGTGACAACTTAAAACAAAAAAAAATCTTTTCCTTGAGCTTTAATTTCTAGCTATGGTATTTCCTTTTAGTACTGCCGCCAAACAAATTATTAATTAAAAGATTCCTTTAGTTGTTGTTTTGCTAACGAGGAGCAGTAATTAGAATCCACTGGTGAACTTTTTTTTTTTTCGTAGGTTACTTCCTTGCTTTTCGTAATACGAGTCTGACCTGTCGTTTTGCGACAGAACAAAATCCGCTTTTCGTTTGCAAGTTGGTCCTTTAGTAATACAAAACAGATTTGTCGTTTAGCGACAAAACAAAAATTCACTTTTACATTCGTTTGCAAGTCGGATTCCCAGAAAACGGCGTAAATTGTCGCTTTTGCCACGTTCGAGTTTTTTTTTTCACTTAAGCTGAAACTTTTCTTTAGCGTAAAATCCGTTTGCTCGTCAACACTTTGCATTGTACTTTTTTTTTAATAGTTCTTCGTCAAACTGTTATATTTGACGCTTCATATCTCGTCGCCAACAGTTGTGGTTGCAAGGTTGAACAATAATTAGTGAGGAATACAATGAAGACGCAAACAACAAGGAGAATGCAATAATAAGTGTATTAAAGAAAAGGTATAGTTACAGTATGTACAAATGAAGGTGTCGAGTCAGAGAGTCTTGGTGGGAGGACATGTACGCTCTTCGGCGTCACTTCCGGTGGCATTTAGGTAACACACACTAAGGCCAACCTAGGTTTGCCATTTATAGTGTAACGTTATTCGTATATGCAAATGAGTGGTTGCCACCACAACAGAAACTATAACTTCTTTCAAGTTAATGTTCTTTTAATCTCTATTTATCAAATTATTCAATCAGTACATCAAACAAAATTCGTATGTAACTATAACTTCTTTCAAGTTAATGTTCTTTTAATCTCTATTTGTAAAATTATTCATTCATTTAATCAAACAAAATCCTGATGAAACTATAACTTCTTCCAAGTTAATGTTCTTTTAATTATCTATTCATAAAATTATTAAATCATTAAATCAAACGAAATCCTTATAAAACTATAACTTCTATCAAGTTAATGTTCTTTTAATCTCTATTTATCAAATTATTAAATAATTAGATCAAACAAGATCCTTATAAAACTATAACCTCTTTCAAGTAAATGTTCTTTTAATCTCTATTCATACAATTATTAAATCATTAAATTAAACAAAATTCTCATAAAATTATAACTTCTTTCAAGTTAATGTTCTTTTAATCTCTATTTATAAAATTATTAAATCATTAAATCAAAAAGAATTCTTATGAAACTATAACTTCTTTCAAGTTAATGTTCTTTTAATCTCTATTTGTAAAATTATTCAATCAGTAAATCAAACGACATCCTTATAAAACTATAACTTCTATCAAGTTAATGTTCTTTTAATCTCTGTTTATAAAAGTATTCAGTCATTAAATCAAACAAAACCATTATAAAACTATAACTTCTTCCAAGTTAATGTTCTTTCCATCTCGATTTATAAAATTATTAAATCATTAAATCAAATAAAATCTTGATAAAACTATAACTTCTTCCAAGTTAATGTTCTTTTATTCTCTATTCATAAAATTATTAAAACTATTAAATCAAACAAAATTCTTATGAAACTATAACTTCTTTCAAGTTAATGTTCTTTTAATCTCTATTTATGAAATTATTAAATGAAACAAAATCCTTATAAAACTATAACTTTTAATCCCTATTTATCAAATTATTAAATCATTAAATCAAACAAAATTCTAATAAAATTATAACTTCTTTCAAGTAAATGTTCTTTTAATCTCTATTCATACAATTATTAAATCATTAAATTAAACAAAATTCTTATAAAATTATAACTTCTTTCAAGGTAATGTTCTTTTAATCTCTAATTAAAAAGTATTCAGTCATTAAATCAAACAAAGTCCTTATAAAACTATAACTTTTTCAAGTAGATGTTCTTTTGAGCTCTAAATATCAAATTATAAAATCATTAAATCAAACAAAATTCTTATAAAACTATAACTTATTTCAAGTTAATGTTTTTTTAATCTATATTTATAAAATTATTAAATCATTAAATAAAATAAAATTCTGATAAAACTATAACTTCTTCCAAGTTAATGTTCTTTTATTCTCTATTCATAAAATTATTAAAACTATTAAATCAAACAAAATTCTTATGAAACTATAACTTCTTTCAAGTTAATGGTCTTTTTAATCTCTATTTATAAAATTATTAAATCATTAAATCAAACAGAATTCTAATGAAACTATAACTTCTTTCAAGTTAATGTTCTTTTGATCTCTATTTATCATATAATTAAATCATTAAATCAAACAAAAACCTTTATAAAACTATAACTTCTTTTAAGTTAATGTTCTTTTAATCTCTATTTATAAAATTATTAAATCATTAAATCAAATAAAATTCTCATGAAACTATAACTTCTATCAAGTGAATGTTCTTTTAATCTCTATTTGTAAAATTATTCAATCAGTAAATCAAACAAAATCCTTATAAAACTATAACTTCTATCAAGTTAATGTTTTTTTAATCTATATTTATAAAATTATTCAATCATTAAATAAAACAAAATCCTTATAAAACTATAACTTCTTTCAAGTTAATGTTCTTTTAATCTCTATTTATAAAGTTATTAAATCATTAAATCAAGCAAAATTCGTATAAAACTATAACTTCTTTGAAGTTAATGTTTTGTTAATCTCCATTTATAAAATTATTCAATCATTAAATCAAATAAAATCTTGATAAAACTATAACTTCTTTCAAGTTAATGTTCTTTTAATCTCTATTAATCTAATTATTAAATCAAACAAAATTCTCATGAAACTATAACTTCTTTCAAGTTAATGTTCTTTTAATCTGTATTTGTAAAATTATTAAATCATTAAACCAAACAAAATCCTGATAAAACTGTAACTTCTTTAAAGTGAATGTTCTTTTAATCTGTATTTATCAAATTATTCAATCATTAAATCAAACAAAATCTTCATAAAACTATAACTTTTTTCACGTGAATGTTCTTTTAATCTCTATTTATAAAATTATTAATATAAATTACCTCCAAAACATTAAGTTTTTTTAATAGATGAAAATTTATAAGAATCTTCAAGCCAGAAATAACTTTCTATTTGACTGTTTAAATGTTTTCAAATGTTATTAAAATTTAGAAGAGTAACGACTAAATTTATTCATTTTGTTTTGCTGATAACAAAAATTTTCCAAAAGTTGCGGAATTGAAATGCATTCTGATTGATTTCATAATTTTATTATTCACGTACAGATGAGAAACATAGACACACAGACACACGAGAAGTGGTCATACAATTTAATTAATATTTATATATATATAACACAATACGGCATAATCAAGTTGACACACCTGTTCGCGTTAGATCACCGAAGTTAAGTGACGTTGGGCCTTGTCAATACTGGATAGGTTACCATTTGGGAATACTAGGCGTTGTATGTGATTTCCCCTGATGAGGATATACATGAGGCTGTGCACCCAACGTAAATTTGATATTCCTTAGAAATTGCTTTGTCTAGTGGAAGCCGAATGCCTACCCAGGGCGAATACCACACAAAATATTACTGAAATGTATCATTATTATTTTTGATATATAATCTATTGTAAGAAATACAAGTTCTTGTTAATTAAAGTACGAGGTTCTATTTTATTTATCTTCCTCCCACAATGTAAGATGTGACACAAGGTCGGGAAAGTGGGATTTGAAAAGCCAGCGCCCGAGAAGGTGAGCACTCTGCCCTACAAAAAATGTCTTGGCAGCCCCGTCGGCATTCCCCGGTAGGGGCGCCTCAGGCAGTAAGCAATACACTTACTCCTCCCCCAAAGAGGAGTGGCAAATCCTTGAAGGGTGGCCCTCCTAGAACTGCACAGGACAAACCCACAGACCGGCGGAATCAAGCCCCGAAGGACAAGACAATACCAATCTATAAGGTGCAGTATCCATTGGAACAGATACTACACTTTGCTCTTAGCCAAAACCCTAAAGAAGTTACGAAACATAATTACGAGGTACTATTGCTGCTAACATATATGTAAAAAGACATTCTAATGTAAATGAAGAAATATATACTGCAATAAATTTGTGTTATCTGCACAATTCGCCATTCGTTTCACTCTTGAAATGAGACCTCTCCGAATATCATGTTGCTTTTGTGGATTTTCGTGTTCCAAACCCCATAGATAATTAAATTATTTCCTTTAATAACAGTATTACGTACGTAAACACGATTGTCCACTGAAACAGCGTAATACATCATATATTTTCTGAAATGTAATTCATTATTTATTTAATAAAAAGTGCACCGTGTCATCGCCGCTGAAACATATCGAGGTGACATGGTTTAATAAGGTAAATGAGAAAATCAATTTTGACTTGATAAGGGCTTAATTTTGTTCGAAATAATTATTGTCTGAACATGTGTTGCTTTAAATCTTATTTATTTGCTCTGTATTTTAAATAAATTGAGCTTTCGAGTTGGAAATATCAGAGATATATTTTAAAGTATATATATATAATCGAATATACAAAAGCCCTCTCTTTCTCTCTCTATCTCTCTCTTTCTTACTCTGTCTGTCTGTCTGTCTGTCTGTGTCTGTCTGTCTGTCTTTCTGTCTGTTTGTCTGTCTCTCTCTCTCTCTCTCTCTCTCTCTCTCTCTCTCTCTCTCTCTATATATATATATATATATATATATATATATATATATATATATATATATAATGGTAATAACCCAGGTAAAAAATATCCACAGTGTGGTAATCCAGAGAATTTTAACCGGGTTCATAAAAAGTGCTCAATAGCACAATAGAGCTTTATATATGATAATTTTTTAACATTTCAGAAATTGGGGGGTCACGTGGTCTACGGCCGTTAAAAATCAAAAATCAAAAAAGTTTAAATCTAAAATCTAAAATCTAAAACAAACAAGACAAATAAATAAATAAATAAATAAAATAAAATAAAATAAAATAAAGTGGAAAGAGACACATATAATGGAGGGAGTAGGGTAAACAAGATAGGAAGGTAGACAAATAGAGGAATGGAAAACGTCTGTTGATTCAGACCGAGAGAGAAGAGATAGGAGGGGGGAGGTAGACATGCACGATTCAAGTGTCAAAAAACGACAGTTATTTGCAAGTCGAGCGGATAAATGTATTTTCAAGTTAACTATAACATTGTGTATATGTGTGTATGCGTGCGTGCGGACTCATCGATCAGCTGTAATCGGCGTTTGTAGCGAGCAGACGCACGTCATTGGGGTTGGGTGGGTGGGGGTGTTAATCAAATGTGTCGTTTATTCTGAATTTATATTATATTTATATTTTGTCTAGAGTTTATTAGCTTACCATTAATAAATTAATAAATCGAATAAATATATTAGATAAGTACAACAGAATTATTAGTAATAATAATAATAATAATAATAATAATAATAATAATAATAATAATAATAATAATAATAATAATAATAATAATAATAATAATAATAATAATAATAATAATAATAATAATAATTATAAACACCCATAATAATTAAAATGAAATAATGAAAATAATAATGAATGATAATAAAAATAATAGTTTAATTTAATTTAAAACTAAAAGCTAAAAACTAAAATATAACTAATATATAACTAAGGAATAACTAGAAAATGCCGACGTTATTAATTATTATTATTATTATTATTATTATTATTATTATTATTATTATTATTATTATTATTATTATTATTATTATTATTATTATTATTATTATTATTATTATTATTATTATTATTATTATTATTATTATTATTATTAATAATAATAATAATAATAATAATAATAATAATAATAATAATAATAATAATAACAAAGACGACAACAACAATAATTGTGGTCAATAATATTTAAGAATTTATAAAAAATAATTGTTTAGGAAAAAAATAGAATAATTAAGAAATATTAGAAATACTAGGAGGTAGTAATAATCATAATACTAGTAAATTATAAGATAATGTTTGCCAATATTGTAATATGGGTTAGTGGTTGCAATAATGATGATCATATAAAAATAGTAATAATAGTAGTTTTACCGACAGCAGCAATCACAGTGGTAACCACAGTAATGTTAACAATAGTCATAATGATAGTAAAAAGTAATAAATAATAATAGAACAGTGCAAATAGTAGTAGTAATTATAATGATGATAATAATAGCAATAAAGATAACAACAGAAATTATAATAATAATAATAATAATAACAATAATAATAATAATAATAATAATAATAGTAATAATAATAGAAATAATAATAATAATAATGGTAATAATAATATTTGAAATAATAGAGTTATAGATAATGACATTATTATTAATGACAATTGAAGCAAAAGTCGGGTAACGGTTAACATGGCAATATCAATATTATTAATAATACTATTAATATTGTTAATGTCACTGCCACAAATAATAATAACTATAATAGTAACAGCAGACATGATACCACCACCACCAACAATAATAATCTTGATAAAAGTACAGAAATGAAAAATAATTCAATGTCAAATAGGTTTAAAATATTTATAATGATAATAATAATAATCTAAAACTAATCTAAAAAAATATTAAGCTATAAATAGATAAAATATATGGGAATATTGGAGGGTAAAGAAAAATACAGAAGATGACAATTAGTATTAATCATAATAGTTGTTAGTATGATAATAAAAACAAAAATGAAATAAAATAAAAATTAAATTAAAAATAAAAATAAAAAGATAAAATATTTAATAATAGGAAACTTATCTGTTGTGATAATACTAATAATATTAATAATAGTGAAAACAATAGTGATAGTTATAATAATAGAAGCCACGATAATTTTAATAATTGTAACTATAGTGATAATGAGGGTAAAAATAATAGTTTTATTATAAATAAAAATAAAAATATAAAATTAAAAAATTAAAAAAAAATTAAATAAAAAAAAAAAAAATTAAAATTTAAAATTTGTTAATAAACCTAATAATAATGATAGTAGAGGTGGTTAATTAAATACTTCATATAATGGTGGTTATAGATAGTGATTGTAGTAAAACACGTGAAAGGGTAATCATAATAATAATAATAATAATAATAATAATAATAATAATAACATCACGTATGAAATCAGTGGCAGCATTTTAAAATGCTTAACGTAATGCGATTATATTATGTGATTCCACTCCAGCGTCGCTTAATTTAAATCGTACACGTCTTTGCTTGAACAATGCGAAAAACGTTCTCTGCGCGTTTCTCCGACTTTTTAAAACAAATTCTCTTCGTTCTTCCAGCTTTTTTGTTCATTTGCTTTTGACAAATAGGGATGACTCGACGAAGAATAAAAAAGTTCGTGAAACTTATGCGACATTTATTCGTTTCTTTGATGTTAATACAAAAAACATCAGAAAAATTGAAAAAATAAAAAAGGGTATAATTAAACAGACGGATGTTGTTATTTTTAACGATGTTTTAATATATATATATATTATATTCTATTATATCATATTATATTGCCCTATCTTTAGAAATGCTGGTGATCGGTTTGACCCAACTAAGTATCGTCCTGTTAGTCTCCTCTATGTTATTAGCAAAGTTTTTTTAAAGGGTACTCAACGGCAAGCTTGTTCATTTTCTGATAGTGTTCGCTAGTTTAGTGATATTCAGTATAGCTTTCGTGGTTTTCGTTCAACTGCTGAACTGTTGACTGGATGGTTCAAAAGGGGATTAACCATTGAGCTTGACATTTCGAAGCCATTCAACAGAGTGTGACATTCTAATCTTTAAAACGAACTTCAGGCATATGGTATTGATGGTGAGGTTCTTGACATTATTAGGTCTTTTCTTTTCTGATCGAAGCATGCGAGTAATTTTGGACGGTGCCTGTTTATTCTCTTTACCCATCAATGCTGGTGTTCTTCAGGGCTCTATTCTAGGTCTAACACTATTTCTTCTCTATAGAAATGATCTTTCAAAGATTGTTATTCAGAAAATCAACATCTATGCTGATGATACTACTCTCTATTATAGTGTTGCTTCTCGACCATCTCCCTCGGATGAGTTGAAATATGCGTCTGATCTTGAAGTTGGCCTTGGCTCAGTTGTAGATTCGGGTACAAAATGGTTTCTTTCGTTTAATCCTGTTAAGACTCAGCTCGTTGCTTCAATCATGGGCGTGCCCCTTTTCTTCTTGAGATTCTCATGCATTGCTCTGCTCCTGAGGAAGGAATCGACTCTGAAACTTCTTGGCCTTTCTCTCTCATCAAATTATTCTTGGAGTTCATACATTAGATCCATTGCTTTTTCTGCTTCTCGTAAAGTCGGTTCTATCTATCGCTCCAAACACTTTCTCACATTTGAGGCTATTCTCTCTCTTTAAAAGTCTACTATCAGACTATGCATGGAGTACTGTTGTTATATTTTGGCTTGTGAATCTCTGTCGCACTTGAGGGTTCTTGATGAAGTGCAGAAACGTATTTGTAATTATATTGCCCCCGAACCATTCTTATTCTCTACACACGTGATGTTTTTAGTTTAAGCCTTTTCTATGAGTACAATTGTGGCATCGTCGGAATTGTGTGATTTATTCCCTGCTTCTTTTGTTCCAGCTCGTTTCACTCGTTGGTTTAGTGATCTCAATCATTCGCTTTTTTGATACATACTTGTAATAGAGTTCCTATTCCAATAGCTTCTTTCCAAGAACTGCAAGCTTGTGTAACTTTCTTACTGGTGACTATTTCCCCCCTGCCTATTTTGAAAAGACCAGGGCTACTTATAGGCTTGCTTTTTTGAAAACTTAGGCCAATAGGAATTTTAAGTCATTGCGATAATCATATTTCGTCCTTGTTGGTTCCTTTCATTAGCTGGCTTCATGTCTTGTCTTGGGCGATTTCAATTAAAATATATAGTACATCCGTTTATACATACACACACACTCATATATACATTTTAATTTCCATATGTATACTCATATCTATGTATATATATAGAGAGAGACATATATATACACACATATATATATAGAGAGACATATATATATATATATATATATATATATATATATATATATATATATATATATATATATACGTATTTGTTCGTGTTTATTTCCAAATAAAATTTATACTGCTGTGAAAACTCCTCCAGCAATCGATAGTTTGTTTTGTCTGCCAATAATACCGTTCCTAATATTATTTATAAAGAAGCATACGAGTGTCCAGAGAGTGGCGTGGTATGCTTGTCTTTGCGTCGGTCTAATTACCTGTCGGGGTTAAACATTTTAGCCTTTTGGCAACTCTGCAAGAAGAGCAGATTTACCAAACTCTGTATAAGGTATGTCTCTTCTGCGAATATCTCTAGGCAGATTTTATTGAATGTAAGAGTACCAGTCACAAACAAATACGATTAAGCAATATTTATGTTCACGCACTTATAGCACTCTTATCAAAATGTATATATACATAACACTCTTTCTCTCTCTCTCCTTCTCTCTCTCTCTCTCTATATATATATATATATATATATATATATATATATATATACACATTTATATATATGCATATACATGTATATACATGAATATATCTGCATATACATTTATATACATGCATATATCGATATATATATGTATATATATATATATTTATATATATGCATGTTTTATTAAACATGTTTGCCAACTTCTGCTTATTCAGCTTTTGATTTGTTTTTTTTTTAGTCTTCGTACGACGGATTTGATGTTATAATCCAAGGAGTGTAAAAAATCTCCGTATTTTGTGCCAGCGTTTTCGGTCGTCGTCAGGCGGTTGCAAAATGAAATAAATTGGTGAATCTATCAAGTCTATCAAGAGTGTTCTCTTTTAAATTATTTCAACAACATTTCAATACACCTTCACCCTCTCAATCAAAGCAAACATGCATACAAGAAGGAATGCTGCCCAATTATGCAAATATATATATATATATATATATATATATATATATATATATATATATATATATATATATATATATAGTATAAACATATATTAATTAATTCTTACGTACATGAAAGTAATCCATGGACACGTGTTTCTGGCTATCAGCCGTTATCAACATGGCTAACATGACAAAGATCAAAGTCTCGATGTTATTGTCTCTAGTCCGCCGTTTTACTATACGGTCATTACGCTTTGCCCAAAATATGTACGACTTTTAACGCCTAAATATTGAGTTACGTAGCTTTGTTATTGTTTCTTTCTGGCGATAGACACAACGATGTTCTTTTTAGTATTTGCCCACTTGTGATTAAGGGTGACTTAATACCATATTCTGCATATTCTTTACCGCCTAGGAAGTGAAAAATACTAAAAAACATCGCTGTTTCTATCGCCAGTAAAACAATAACACAACTACATAACGCTCTCTCCTTCTTTCTCTTTCTCTCTTACTCACTCTCTCTCCCTCTCTCTCTCTCTCCCTCTTTTTCTGACTTTATCTCTCTATATATTAAGTTAGGTACATATAGGTTGGTAGCATCGATTGAGAGTTTCTACTGGAATGTTAAAATGTGACTTGGGTCTTTGGGTCGATTCGTTACCTTCCACCCTGATGTTTCACAGAAATGGATGAAACATATATGTACGGGGATAAAAAATTAAAATATTTACTATACTATTGTTTAAAGCAGGATGGACCTTTAAGATAAGTAAAATAGGCCGCCAAGTTAATGATTAAATGCAATGTTCTGTCTAATTACATTGTTAAATACTGTTCTGACAGCCTACTATATATGTCCGATTGTAATGGCATAAATAAGGTTGAATTATCTCATGGCTGTTGGGTTGGACGCATACTAATGTGTCTCAGGTCTAGGGTTCGAATCGTGCCACTGGCAGAACAATTATTGTTCACAATGATGATTTTGGGAAAAAGATAAAACATATATGTATGCGAATATAAATAAAAATTATTTCCCATAATATCACACACACACACACACACACGTATATATATATATATATATATATATATATATATACTGAGAGAGTGAGAGGTGAAAATATATGTTTTTGTAAATACTTTTTATTCTTTATATATACAAAACTTTTCAAAGTGAAAGATCGATGAGTGTAAATTATACTAACCCCAAGTCGCTTAATCAGTGTTAGTTATATATTTTCTTGTACGTCGGGTGGTGACTCAGGTTTGAGCGAAACTCGAGTCTAGGACTTCCGGTCTGTGGTTGGCATAGTTTCTGTGGGCTGCAGCGTTGTATAGTTGTGGAAATAATTATATATATCATGTCACATTAAAAAAAAATACTAATATTAATTTGCTCACTAGGTAAGCTTGTTAAATGTCATCGTCTTAGCGAGTGTAAAATCCTACTTGTGAAGCATCAGCCTGGGTTCTTAGTAGTCGGATGACCATACCCCTTGTTGAGAAGAGTAAGCTCATTCCACAGTCAGCCGTCGCTTAATCTGTGTTAGTTATAAGCTTTCTTGTATGTAGTGTGCTGGCTCAGATGGCAAAGTAACTAGGGTTTTGTATCCTGTATTCGAATATTTTTTACTGATAAGCACAGAGGGTAGCGAAACTCGAGTCTAGGACTCCCGGTATGGTGTTTGCATGGTTTCGATGGGTTGCGGTGCTGTCTGATTTTAAATATTGGGCGAGTACACCCGCTAATATATAATTTTATTAACTGAAACTAACAGAAAATGAAAGTTCAGTCGGGGTCAACTTAGTGAACTCGAAGGTTAGTTTTACCCAACCGTGACAATTGATAGAAATGGATGCGACGGCACATGGATCAAATAGATAGTGAGTGAGAAAAGTAGGCAGTTCGATTGAAAGTGCGAACATAGTATTTTAAAATGTCCCGATGAGATATGATTAGATCGTAATTATCGACCTCTCTCTGTCTACCTCGCCTCACTGGTCAGTGATTTCGAACAAGAACAAGGCGAATAAACCTCCCGTGTCTTCAAAAGTTTTGTTTTGACTTGACTCTTATTTAAGTATAAAAGATTTCAATTGCAGCTGGTGTTTCCATCAGTCTGGCAAGATCACTTAAACAGAAAGAACAGATGCAAGCGGCCTAAAAGAAAATGATGAACTTATATGTATGATGTTGGAAACGCAACACACACACACGCACACATATATAAATGTATATATATATATATATATATATATATATATATATATACATTTATATATGTTTATTTATATAAATCAATATGATATTTGTGAAGACACTGTCTCTCTGTCTGCCTTTGTCTTGCGATGCACTTGAAAACAGAGGCATATATCAGGATCAAACTAAATATTTCTAATGTTAAGACCTTTAAAACTTGTACATGTGGTATAGATTTTGTATTAGGTATTTGTATGCGTTCGAGACACAAACAGATTAGACGAATCTTTACTCCAATTATTTTATTTATGAATTTAAAACTGAAAATTTATACAGATTTAAAAGTAAGAAACACTGTTAATATGGGTTTCAGACTAGAAGCAGGGCTAACAGTATCCGTACACGAGGATCGTCATACATACTTTAATGTGCTGAATGGCATATTATAATTGCGAATATATATTATGTTAATGCAAATGTTAATTTAATAAAAATAATTTTAAGAAAACACTGCATTAAATTTACTCATATAAACATAAAAGTAAAGGAGTCGACCATAGTCGAGAACGACCAGACGGTTCCCTTTTCATAAGCTTGATGCTACAACTTATGATGAGTGTTTTGCAAATGGAGGCATTTAGTTCCACTTATTGAGCTTTAGTAAAACCCTACCGAAGATTGAACCCTTGTCTCTCGGTCCATTAGTGATCGCTCTAACCATTATAACATATAAGCTGGTCAACTTATGAAAGTTTATGCTACTAATACAAAACAAAACATGAGTTAGATGAACACATAATATAAATAGAAAATAAGCTGCCCTGTATATACTTTCCTGTGTACATTTTCTTTTTTAATTGATTTCAAATAGACTCACCTCATCGCTCAGGCGATTTCATTTTTTCTCTCTTTTCATTTCTTTAGTCTTATTTACTAGATAAGTAAAATTGTTCAAACTTACTAAAATGTTAATATGTATCTATTTATATTAACAAATGCAAATGTGATTTTCTTGTGTTTACAAGGAACTTATGAATGAAATATTTATTATTTAAAAGTTTAGTTTAAAGTAGCACAATTTGCGAAGCGATAGCGAGCAGGCAAAGCCAGATAGTTTTATATAAATGTAGCAATTTTAATGTTAATTGCCATATTTGTAAGTAAAATAGGCGAGTAAATATATTGTTTATTTATCGACGTCAATGTCGATCATTTTATACAATTTACTATTCAATTATAAGAACTCATTTTTTGCTTGTCCTCTTGTAAATTACGTTTTGGAAATGACTCTCTTGCTGTAAATTATTACATCAACATAGCTTTTTTTTATTTCAAAATAATGATTGATTTATAATTCCTCCTGTTTCTCCAATTTGTAGCATGTGAATTCTGCCTTTATTTTCAATATAAATTACTTTTTCGAACACAAAAGCTTCTAAAATATTATTTCCATATATTATCCGAACAGGAGTTTGTTGTTCTTCTCAGGTATATATATATATATATATATATATATATATATATATATATATATATATATATATATATATATATATATATATAGCCCGCCGTAAAAGTCACTCACATCGAGCGATTTTTACGGCGGGCTAGGTGTCTTTCGTATAAAATTATAAAATGAAAATATAATAAACAATTGTTGAAAAAGTTTTTTTACAAATGTTGGTAGCCTCACTTCTTTAAATATACATTTGTCTCTCGCTGAAACTGTACTGATGCTGCACTACCCTCTACTCTCCCTTTTTCTCTCTCAATGTGTAGTGTTAAAATAAATAAAATTTATTTTAATCTGAACTTTCGAGAAATACAATTTTCATTGTCAAAGTAGTGTTTTTCTTTTTTTCTTTCTACTTTTTCTTCATATATATATATTTCGTAAATATGCCTAATACCAATTTATCGGTTTCTATTCTCCATTTTCAGTCTTGCTTCCGTCACAAAACAAAGCAAACAAAAAATGCAATAGAATTTCTACTACTATCTCTAACCCTAACCTTAACCTTAAGCTAACCCTAACATTAACCTACCCCTAACTCTTAGCTAACCCTACAACCAGATGGGAATAGATCCCCCGCAAAAAGACTAACTACATAATAAATTAAAAAAAGAAACAATTCATCAGACTCCTCCCTTCATTCGTTGTTTTCCTTCCACAACAAACACAACATTGAAAAATAATTAAAATAAAAGACAAACCAATTAAAAACATTTCCCTTATTTTGGCAATCAAAAGAATAAATAATGAATTGCTTGCAAAAAAACTCAAATAACAAACGTTTGTTTTTTGGCCCAGCGTTCGATTAGCTAAAATCGGTTCATGTATTAGCCATCTTTTATATACATCAAATACTTTGGCAAACGTATGAACCGCTAAAACCCTTCTAAAATAATCAAATGCATTGGCAATAACATTTTAGAGGATTTTATGCTACGCATAAAATTCTCTAAAATGTTATTACTGAATGTATTGTTTTATTCGTAGATTTATTTCAAGTAGACACCACATTTTCAAATTATAAAAGAACAATTTATAAAAAAACTAATGGAAATAACCAAAGGCGGTTCGATTTACATTGAATTAACTCGGCAAATCGGATTCACCAATCTAAACAATGTAAAAGTGTTCTGAAATATCATAATTGAAGATGGAAAGGAATTGATAACATTCTAAAGAAGTGAAAGAAAATTCGTAATAATATTTTTAAAAGCTTCTAAAATTTGTATTATTAATTTTTTTCATTTGGTATTGCATAACTTTGGACGAAATTATTTGCACAATTAGAAAATAGTGCTTGCTTTTCGTTTCATTCATGCGTCTCATATATATACATGAATTTATATATATATATATATATATATATATATATATACATATATACTGAAATACACTGACTACAAAGGTTACAAAAGTTTAATCTAAAAAAAACTCAAGAAATCTTATAAAACTACCTCTCACAACACTCTCAATAGCATAAACAATAGAGCTAAATCCTTACTAACATCTTTAAATATCCTTAATTATAGGGAAATCTTAACCACATCAACACCGAGATGCACCTTAAAGAACCACAAAAGAAATATTTAGGAAAATCCATCAATTAGACTAATCTGCCTAGCTAAATCTGATCTAGGCATCATAAGAAACACAATCTTAGATAGATTCACACCTAACTTAAAAGAAAACAATTCATGCACCTTGTGGCAATCATCCGATGAGGTAACGAATTTAAATCTGAACTTCATTACTTTCGTCATAAACAATTATAATCAGTCAATCACCCCAAGCTTACTAAACAAAGCATTTGTCTTCGCTAAGAATAATTCAGACATCACAGACTTAAATATCAAACTAATAATTTTGGCCAAAAGATCTCTATAAGAGTTTGACAATACATTCTGGACAAGGAAATATACTTTTAATAATTTCGATATTACTATGGGATCTTCGGACTCTGCCCAGGTTACTGACTTTATTAGTTTGTACTTATTAAGAGAATTAAAATTCGACTTAGAGCTATACTTAGAGCTTAGAGCACGGAGGGCTATACAGGGATGACGCAGATTTTGTATCATGGGAGAGATAGATGCAATACAATAACACCATTTAAATCTTCACAACTTCTTTAAAACTTTAGATTAACTATTACTGTAAAACCTGTAAAAAGAATATCTAATGTCTTTGACCTAACATTAGACCTAAACTCCGAAACCTTTAGCTCCTACCACAAACAACACTTAATCCTCTTCTACGTACATAAGCTATATAACCACCCAACATCCATCATTAATTCAATAGTCCCCTCAGTTTCTAATAGAATTTCAAAACTATCTACTAATAAATCTATCTTCGAATAAAATTCTAACTTCTACAATAACGCCCAACTCAATTCGGACTGCAATAATACAATTAAATACAGAAATAATCCCTTCATCCAGGAAAATAAACTTTTAAATGAAATTACACATAACATGACAATACAGGATAGAAAACAGATAAATACTACATTACCCGAGAAAACCAAAACATATATAAATACGCTCACAAAAAACTATCAATATTGAAAAACTAGCTGACATAGATAACACAAAATACTTAGAAGGAAGAATAATATTTGGTTTAATCCACACTATAACTGTAATGTTAAAACAAATATCCTTAAGGAATTCTTTAAAATTATAGAAAACTCCGTATAGATACAGCACAATTTTAAGTAAAAACTCTATCAAAATCTACTTTTACATTGGTCAACATAGCGCAAACTATCCTCACCTCTAATAACAAAAAAATCTGCCTAGCAACCAGCATTTATTATACCCACATCTGATAATTTTAACTGCCAGGAATCAAGTGAATGCCCATTAAACAGCAATTGCATGCAAAGTGACGTCATATACGCATGTACTGTAAAACAATTATCTCAAAATACTATTATGCAAACTAATACCAGCGTGCAAATTCTTCCCTCACCCTATCGCTCTCCACATCTCCAACTCCCTATACTAAACGAAACCCTAAATTACATCCCCTAAACTAACCAACAACCCCTGGTAACTAACAATGACCTTGATCTTACCCCTCAAACGCTCTTATCTTCTCCACCTAATAATTCCAACTTAACTTTGACCCAGAGCCTGACCATGCAAACCGAAACTACTCCCGATACTACAAATAACACAAATACCATAATACCAACCCCATACAAAATACACACTTACATTGGGGCTTACATTGCATTCCCCATCAAGACCCAAATCTCAACCCATATCTACTTCTTCAAACACAATAACAACAATAGCACTGGTACCTCACTATCCAATTTAATAAAAAATTACCGCTAAACACCCCTTACTCCCTACATTGGCCAATATAAAAAATATAGATCCTACACTCCATGAGTATCCGCCTTCTTCCAACTATATACATTAGAAAGATTTATGATAGCTACAGCAGCTAAAAGCAAAACTATTAGTAACTCTAAAAACGAACTTATCTCAAATTGCATGCATAAACAAAAATTTAAATACATCAATTTCATTCTTCCCTCTGACACCCCTCCTCCCAGCCAACACCCCTCTAACATGAGACTAATACTTTAATTTATAAGTTTTTAACTTGTAAACTCCCCACCTTTCCAACTTTCCAACTAATAATCCCAATAACATAGCGTATCTTCCCTTGTGCGCCTAATAACTTTATTAACCCATAATACTTTACATAAATTGAGAACTAACATTACTCTTCTCCACTCCACTTATCCTTAATCTCTAATACAACACTCTAACTCTCATACACGTTTTCAATTATTAGCTAACCCCTCTTACACACTTATCCATTGCCTATCTTATCTCCCTTTGCATAGAAGACATCCATCGCTCTACCGACAACCCTTTTCCCATAGATCCCATAACTCTCACCTTTAAATTGCGCTCCCCGGTTTCTTCTATAATGGCCTATTTGCTCCCCCTTAAATCTATCTGTAATTTCAATACTCCATGTTATAATTTCGATTTCATCATAAACTCCTCTCACCCCATAATCCTTATACTTGAACTCCTCTGATGCAAACATATTAACGCCGCTTCCAATCCTAACATCAATAATATATTAAAGTATCTTAATTAGTCACGCCTATAATTTTTAACTAACTGGGAAATCTATAAATTTTTTAAACATTAAAATCTGAAATACAATAAATGTCCAAATAAATACATGTTAAACACGCAAATTCCAGATTTCCAACCGTCTGGATCTTAATTCCTAATTTAACCCTTTTGAAATTTTTGAAATATATATAATTTTGTTTAAAAACATCCGTTAAAATACATTGCCCTCCGAACTGTTTACCTATTGACCAGACACGCTACTGTATTATCTTATTGAAACTCTAGCCCAACTCCTAACTATAGCCATTCAAAACCTGGCAAATAAACTAGCAGTAATTGAATTATATTGTTGCTTACAAGCGATGAGCTGTAACTAAACAAGCCCTTCTCATACCACATTCTTAGCATCAGCCACAGTTTCCTCTGGTAAATCTCATCCTTCCACATCCCTAACCTCACACTCTTCTCCCACTTTTACTGGCCTTGTCTTCAACCAGAAAATTCTCTCTCAGACCCTAGGTTCGATCGGGGTAACTAACACCTCTCACCAGTAATTCGGCCTACTTCAAATATATACAAGATTTTAAACTCAATTCCTTAAAACCTATTATCATTCACGGTCCACGGAAGTATTTTTAAAATGGCCCCAATTCTCCTACTTACAATCCTTTTTTATCTACGGTTGAACTGGACATCCTTCTGTAAGATTTACTACATTTTTACTATTTCTAACGCAGTCTCCACGAAATCTCTTTTTCCATCTTTAAATCTTTCGTTACAGGACACTTTGTCAACGGACATTTACCAAACCAGACATATTGATAACCTTTTTATGCATACACCTTGACTTTCAATTACTTTAAATTGTTTCTAAAATTTTTTCAAATTTTGAATTTTGGCTATTCCCCTGCCAACTTATCCATCTATGTAATTCCTCTGATGATAAGATTTTATTCTTTGAAAACATGTTTTTATCGAGTACAACTTGCATTGAACAATCAAAGATGAAATAGAGTTGTCATTAGCACATCTTTATCTCTCTTTCTTCATTTATATTTATAATTGCTCTATCCTGTAAATTGAGCTTAAATCATTTCACTATAGGTCTAATTCTCTAAAAGTATACGTTTAGTCTCATATTTTATTTTATACACACACACACACCCACACCCATATATATATATATATATATATATATATATATATATATATATATATATATATATAATTAAACTCCCGGTAAAAGGTAAACAACTGATGATCCCTTAAATAATGTTGAAGCAAACTAATATACTAACTGTAAAAATTAAATTGACTTAAATGAGTGATTTTCCACTGAACGACTTCGGACTTAAGGTTTTTTTTCCTTATATAGTTTTAATGGTTGAGATACTTCCGAGACTATATATATATATATATATATATATATATATATATATATATATATATATATATATATATAGATTAAAGTACAGGGATAAAGATGTACGAATGACAAATTTATTTCAACTTCGATTGTTCGTATATTGAGCTTAAACCATTTCACTATAGGTTCTATCTACTAAAAGTATACTTTTAGTTTCATGTTTTATTATATATATATATATATATATATATATATATATATATATATATATATATATATATATATGTACGGTTATATATATATATATTATAGTTAGCATTGCAATGTATCTCTGACACTATATCATGTATCAGGTTGCTTTTTTTATTGACATGCGTAAGTAACACCATTAAGTTAATGTTTAATCTAATCAACAATGCATGAAATAACCAAAGAAAAACACAAAGTAGAAAATAAGTCTTGAACAGGATTACGACATGTAATTCCAAAAGATGGACAGCGCAACGCGAGTGTCGTCTTTGACCGATTCACGAACGAGTTGCACGGTTCGTGACAACTGAATTGCAATAATAACTCCCCTGCTAAACTTTAGAAATTCAGCAGTTTCTAAATGTGAACATCGTTAATCAGCCTCTGTGTACCAGCCAATGTAGAACAAAAGAGTTTTTATATTCAACGGATGTTTATTTTTTTGCTTGTATCTATTTTCCATTTTCTTCGATACATATACCATACGTCATCGTTAACTAAAATAAACATAATAAAGACGACACTATTAATAGAACAAAATACGTACAACAATGGAAAATACAGAGAGACGCACAATAAACATATACCGAACTTTTCATCTTTTCCTGGGAGTAATTATTTCAACCCGTGCGACTCTTTTATAATACTACAAGCCAATGCAAGGGAGATAACTATTTGCACTCTTACATACTTTTCTTCATTTATCTTTGTGCCTAACATCAAAACAGCAAATAGAATTTTCATGAACAGAACTTATTTTCAAGAAATTTCCATCTGTAGAACCCGTCGTCTACAACATGGTTAGCTTCAAAGCTAATACTACTAAACGCTTTTCATAATCCGTCCTGATAATTTATCACATTTTACTCAAACTTTTATTATTTTAATCCTCTCATAACATTTATCATCATTCAACAGTCAATCTATTTCATTAACCTTTATCCTCGGGTTGCCTTTAACCTTGATAATTGATGGCTAATCAGTAAAATAAATCAGCATAAAATGTAGGAAAAATAATTACCATACATAAAATGAACATACACTAAAGAAAGACAGGATGGTGCGTCGGCGGAAAGGTAATATAAATATTAACGTTAATGGGGGCAATAGTCTGAAGAAAGACGGTTTAAATTATTATACCTAATTTGTTTTGAACCGGAGACCATGGGCTAAGAGAAGGACATTAATGCCATTCGACTAACTCAGCAACACTTTAAAGACAATCTAACATATCAGCATCACATGCCAAGAAAGATTATATTAAAAACAAAAAACAAAAAATCCGAAAACTTTGCGGTTTGTCGGTTTAGATAGCATCCATAACCCTCGGTACGAACAGTAACAATTGTTGGATATTGCAATTGAGGGATGTAGCGAGTTGTCTGCCTGTATCCTAGCCGAGTCGAATTAGGTAATGACAGAGCTGGAAGAGCGGTGACGTAACTTCTTTTTCTTGTCTCTTTTTTCTTGGACCTCAACAGGGACGACGCGTTTTCCGACGATAAGTGGCTAACGTGTTGCCAGGTGTACACTCTTCCTGGGCTACTTTCAAATAACCATAGCTTACTACTTCTCTTTTCAGAAATATAATAATAATCTTGTGATGCATGAGAAAAGGTTTCGCTGTTTCTTTTGAAGCGTTCGTTTTTCAGATCGATAGGTGGGTGCAATCCTAATCCAAGATGGCGGACTGGAAGAATCAAATTATTACAAGACAATCAGAAATTTTCATACACGTCAATAGAGGAGAACCGAGCCAAAGCATGGTGCCAATTGTGTTTGGCCATCCTCCACAATGCAACACAATAGCTCATTCTGATGTCGATACTTTTGAACTTTCTTGACTGGAGCAATTTCGTTTCGATTAATTTTGGTGTTGCATAACCCATTTCTACAGTGTTACCTTATTTTCATTTTCTAAAAAAAAAATAAGACAAATATGATTTTTGGTACATTTGTAGATTAACACCAAGCGCTTACCCCCCCCCCCAAAAAAAAATAGATTCTAATTACTTTTTATTTGATTTGATTATTTTAGAATTTACAGTGGAGGATAAGTTTCGTATACGAGTTTAACGTTAGATAAAAGTCAATTTCTTAGCCATTTACCGCTGTAGGACAGTTAACATATTTTAACCACTAAACCTAAGTCCGAGTGGCTGCCAGTTAAGTTTAGGTTTAGGTTAGAGTTAGCATTAAGTTCGAAGATTGTAACGATTCCTTTTATAAATAATTTATTGGCGAAAACTAATGTATTTGAATGTTTTACTAAAATAATATCGGCTATGAAGTAATTAAAAATATCTGGCACAAATGAGTTCTCTAAACGAGTTAATAATGGGTACGAAGAGACATTATAAAACGGGGAATAGCCGAAATAAATATTTTCCAGTGAAGGCAGTTTAATATCACCCTGATATTTCCGGTGTTACGATATTAATGTAATTGATACAATCGCAAACTATAGACTCCGCTATGTCAAGAACAACCCCTATCATATATATTCTGATCAAATTACGCTCTAAAACCTTGGAAAATATTTTTCACGATCTGGTCACTAGCAACTTCTTGTCAATTGATCGTATACAAGCTATCTTTTAAAGTAAGTATTAAGTTTCTCTATTAAATAAGCTGAGGAGGGTTAATATGTAGTAAAACAGACAAACCAAACGAAACAAAACCAATGCCCTATTTTTTCAATTCAATAGATTAGCACAGGTTTAAAACCACGTAAAAGAGAGTTATGAAATAGTGAACTTATGGAAAGGGGTAATAATCCCCCAAAAATGTGCAGCCACGATACGTCCAGCGCCGCCTTAAACTGTTTTGACCTCTGCGGGCTGATCTAGCTTCCGGCAGCTTGTCCAACAGATCAGCGACACAAACCGAAAAAGAAGCCTTCCGACGATTCTGTAAGTCTCTATGTAGAGAAGGCACGAAGAACAGATAATAGCTTTGTATCACTTTTATGTCCTCTGACTAAGATTAAAACCAATATATAATGGTATTAAACCATATGAAAAATATCTTTATTCCAATTATGATTAAAATCCATGACATTATTTTGATTCTAAAAGTTAACACTTAAGCTTTAAGAGTCTTGAGAAAAAAGTACATTGCTGGGTTTATTTATCTTCCTCCCACAAGGTAAGATGTGACACAAGGTCGGGAAAGTGGGATTTGAAAAGCCAGCGCCCGAGAAGGTCGGCACTCTGGCCTACAAAAATGCCTGGGAAGCTCCGTCTGCATTCCCTGGTAGGGGCGCCTCAGACAGTAAGCAATAAACTAACCCCTTCTCAAAGGGTGAGAAGGCAAAGCCTGGGAGGGTGGACCTCCGAGAACTGCACAGGACAGACCCATAGACCGGCGTAAATCAAGCCCCAAAGGCCAAGACAATACCAGTTTATGGGGTGTAGTATTCATCAGAACAGATACTACACTTTGATTTTGGACAAAAGTACATTGCTCGAATCTTATTTATATGGTGCATAATGATTATAGATGAAGTTTAAAGCAAATATTAAATATTTTGATGTTCAAATAATCTGTTGTAATTATATTATGCTTCCTAATTACTCTTTAAAATACTTAAAATAAACTGAAATTCGGAGAATAATGGATGTATAATACCTCTTGTTAACATTTCAGAAACATCTGACGTATCTGAATTTCCACGAAAGCCTTCCACCTTCTCTTTGCCTTTTGCATACTGTTATATCCTAAATTACATAGGACATACTAAATTAAGAATACGCCGAGTGGTTTGCGTTTAACAGGGATTCGGTAGGAAGTAGAGACGTTTACTCTTCGCTCACTTCCAGATATGACTGCCCGTCTTAAATACGTACTTTCGTATATAGTCAATACCTGATTACTTCCCTTTATGTTAGTTTCGTATTTATGCCAATCATGACCTTTACAACACCTTCCCCTGAAGCTGAAATCTTCCCGATTTTAGCTTTAGTACCGTTTCCTTTTAGAGTCATGGCTTAAACGCCTGATGATTTTTCTTTTTCTGGTGCTCTTCCTTCTGGTCTGCGTTACCTACGGTAAGGAATTCTGTCCACCCCGTATGGTATGTTCAGGGGATACATTCATGGTTTCAGGTATACATACTGGCTTTGGTATATCAAATGTATCACATAATGTTTCCATTGGAATTTCTTCTGTATTTTGCGAAATTCTGGGATGGATTTTATTTATGTGTCTTTTACAGACAAAACTTGGGCCTTGAATGGTATAAACCATGTTCCCAATTCTTTTCATAATGAAACCGTCCACCCAATGATTTTTTCCTTTCTGAAAATTTTTAAAATACACTTGTCCCCTGAGGAATAGCACTTTACTTTCAAGTTTTCTCTTTTAGAACCTTTTTTCTTCTCAGGTATAAGTCTATCGAAGATAGATCTAATTTTTCTAGCAAACATCAGTTCTGCAGGGGATGAATTAACATTATTATTTGGGTTCGGGGTTACCCTGTAGATTGCTTGAAATGTTTGTATAGTTTGCTCATCTGTGTCCATATTCAGGTTTTTCTTTATTGCCCGTTTAAATGTGTCCACAAATTTTTCTGCAAACCCATTCGACCTAGGATGGTAAACAGGTGTCGTGATATGTTGAATATTCAGCGATTTGCAGAATTCTTTAAATTCGTGACCTGTAAATGCTGTACCATTGTTACTTACTATGGTTTTTGGTACACCAAAACGGCTAAAGATTTCGTTAAGTGCATTTACAGTGTTCCTTGCAGTTGGATGTCTGGTTTTAAATATCTCTGGCAATTTAGAGAAAGAATCTACTACAATTAAGTAGAAAAAACCATTTAGAGGTCCGGCATAATCAATATGTAGACGTGACCAGGGTAGGTCCGTTTTCGGCCATGGGGTCGCTTTTACTGGTGGATCTCGGGCTGCTAACTAACATCCTTTGCATGCTTTGACACAGTTTTCTACTTCTTTGTCCATACCAGGCCAATATACGTATCCTCTAATTAAGGATTTCATTCTTGAAATGCAAGGATGACCTGTATTGAAATTCTATTAATATTTTCCTTCGTAATACCTGTGGAATTACGATTCTATCAGCATACATAAGTACACCTTCACAAATTGAAAAAAATGTAGTTTGTCCTACTTTGTTACTTTTTTCCCTCAGTCCTAATTGAGTTTTCATTTTCTATATGAAAATGTCTTTTTCAGCTTCTCTTTTAATCTCTTCAAGGGTTATTGGAAGTTCACGTATCATATTACACATTGAACTTGTACATTCGCTTTCATCTTTAAGAGCAGCAATTACTGTCTCTTCGAAACTTTCGTTTCTTTTTGGAATCAACCTTTATAGTGCATCCGCGTGTCTTAACTTTTTCGATGACACATGCTCCATCTTAAACTGATAGTTTAAGAGAGTTACAGCCCATCGCTGTAGTCGATTTGCGGTATGCTTAGGAATGCCTTTTTTTGATCCAAATATCGTAATCAAGGGTTTATGGTCTGTTTGCAATGTAAAGGTCTGTCCATGAAGAAATCGATTATACTTTTTGACTCCAAATATTATCGACAGAGCCTCCTTTTCAATCTGGCTATAGTTTTTCTCAGCTGCAACCAAAGTTCTTGATGCATGAGCGATTGCTTTTGTTGTTCCATCCTCATACTTATGGAGTAATGCAGCGCCAACGCCGTAATCACTGGCGTCCGTTGTTAGTACTAACTCCTTGTCTGGATCAAAATGCGCTAATGCCAAGTCTGATAGTAGACATTTCTTAATTTTTTGGAAGGCAGATTCACATTCCTTATTCTAACTCCATTTACTACCCTTTTTTAGTAACTCGTTAAGAGGAGCTCTCAAATTATGCACATTAGGTATGTATATCGCGTAATATGTTACCAATCCTAAAAATGATTGTAGCTTCGGTACTGAGTCTGGAGCAGGCATCTTTTCAATTGCTTCGGCCCGTTGTGGATCTGGTCTTCGTCCCTCTTTGTCGATTATTTGACCAAGGTATCTGATCCTTTCCATGAAGAAATCGCATTTCTCCGGGCTCAATTTGAAACCAAACTCCTCTATTCTCTTAAATACTTCTCTGACGTGCTTCTTGTGTTCATGCAAATTTCTGCTCTTTATCAGGATATCGTCATGGTATGCCATTGAAAATTACAATCCTGCGAGCATCGTATCCATAACCTGTTGAAACAGAGCAGGGGCGACCTTTAATCCGAACGGAAGTCTTTTTAGTTTAAAAATACCCGTATGCGTGTTAATGCACAGGTACTTTGAACATTCGTCATTGACTTTGATTTGCAAGTATGCATCCGAGAGGTCTATTTTGGAAATTTTTTTTCCTCCGTTTAGTTTTGAGAATAGATCTTCTGCCGACGGAAGGGAGTAATTGTGGTCCTGCAAACAATCATTAAGGCCCGTCGAAAAGTCAGCGCAGACTCTTATTTTGTTATTCTTTTTCTTCACATATACCGTCGGACTTGCCCAATCCGTGTGGTCAACCTTTTCAATGACGTCTAATTGTTGAAGTCTCTCCAACTCCTTCTCTATTGCGTCCATCGATGAAAAAGGTACATTTCTTTTAGGTTTGAACACTGGGTGGTATTTTTCTTCACCTTAAATTTTGCTTCTATTTTCACACAGTATCCAAGTTTTTCGGCAAAAACTTTTGGGAATTCTGCATTTAAATCGTCCATGAAGCCTTCTATTTGGTTTGATTTCTCTGTGGTCAACCTATTACAAAAAGAATTAACCGGTCGTTCCCATAAGTTGAACAGGAAAATCCAATCCACTCCAAATAGACTTGTTTTCCTTCCTGGTACTACGTACACTTTGGACTTGTGTGTTTGACCACCAAATGACACATTACACGTCAGTTTTCCTTTGAATTCTAACCTTTTGCCGCACACACTCTTCGCCATCTTGCTGGTTTCTCTTAGTTCAGGTCGACCGATCCTTCTCCAGATATCTTCATCTATGATGCTAATGTCTGCACCACTATCCAGGAGTAATGTTACAGGATGTTCATTTATCTTTACATCGACATATTTACGCCTTTCGCAGCTTTTCTCTTTCCTTGTGCGAAGCGTATTAACTTTGTCGGTCCTTCGTTTTTTCTTCTGGTTACAATATGTTCCCTTGTGGCCTTTGAATCCACATTCGTAACATATCCTATTCCTGAACCAGCAGATCTTTTTGGTGTGTCTTGTACTTCCGCAGCATTCACAACTTTGGTCCTGGGAGTCTTTTGTTTCTGGGTCTTGTATGTTCTAGAGGTCCTTTGCCTTTTTACATGTATCTTGTAAACGCTTTTTTCTTAAATGCGGGTGTTGTCTCTTTTGATATTAATGAGACGTTGACACTCCTCGGTTACTTTTTGTAAAGTTACATTCTGGTCCGACTCCATAATTGTCAGGATCCGGGATCTGACATCTTTGTCCCTTGGAGCTGTGAGTCCTTTTACAAAGATTAAACATTTAAATAAATCTGCCGAAATTTCATTTAATTTAAATGATTCACATAAGCAATTTACAGTACATGCATATTCTAAATAGTCTTCGGATTCCGACTTCTGTAAATTTAAACATTTATATCTAGAATGAAAAAGGCTGTCTCTTTTATCAAATATTCTAGATAAGGTATTAATTGTCTCTTCAAAATTCACTTCCTCCGGTTTTTTGGGTAAAATTAAATTAGCATACTTGGCGTTTTCGTCCGTCCCCAGTTTTTGTAGTAACAGCGTAACTTTTTTCTTCGTCGATCTAGTCCAAACATCTTTTTGTAAAAACTGTTTCGTACCTTCTATAGTATGCTGGAAATGTAACGCCAGTATCGGGAGAGTAGTGAAATTCTGACAAAGAATTTGAAATACCCTCTGCAGAAAAATTAGTTTTCTTTCCATCTGTCGACGTTTGAATTCATTTTTCAAGATTCTTTTGTTGCGTTAACATTTGGCGTTGAAGTATTTTTGTTTGCTCTTGTTGTGCCTCTAAAGTTTTTTGTGTACATTCTTGCTGCTGCAGTAGCTGTTGTTGTAGCTGTTGTTGTTGCTGTTGTTGTTGCTGTTGTTGCTGATGTTGCTGTTGTTGCTGTTGTTGTAGCTGTTGTTGTTGTTGCTGCTGTATACTTAGAGTTAACGCCTTCGTCAACTCAGCCAATTGCTCCATTTTAGCTTAATTACAGTACAAAATATATTTCCAAATTTTACAACAATAATTTCACAAAAAGTTCGTCAATATGCGTTTTCGTAAATTAGCAACATAATTTTTGCAAAAATAAATGTTTCACAAAGTTTATACAATTTAGCAACAGTCTTTTACCAGGTAAACTTTTTCACAAAATAATTTCAGACAATAAAACGTTTCCAAAATTCGCACAACAAATAGTTTCAATTACTTTAGACAAAGCAATGAACAATTATTTTTCACAAAAATACGGCTGCACTTGGGAGAGAGAAAAAAATATAACAATAATTTCTGAATTGTTTAAAGAAAAAAAATCGTAAGCGTACGTTTTTCTTTCGAAATTCGTAATCTCACGGTGCAGGTTTCGAATTCAGCTTGTGCTTCCCAAATATTTTTTCGTCAACATACAGATAAAGTTCACTTTACCTAAAAATTGTTTCGAGTACAATTTTCTATTTTACTTTCCCGTTAGTTTTTACCGAAGAAATCCGTACTTTTCACTACTTTAGGTAGTAAAATTCGCACGTGTCGACTTTTTTTTTTTCCGTCCTTGCAAATTTTCTTTAAAAAAAAATCCTTGAATAGTACGGTAATTTATCTCTGTTAAGAGAAAAAAAATATCCTCGTTCGCCACTGTTATATCCTAAATTACATAGGACATACTAAATTAAGAATACGCCGAGTGGTTTGCGTTTAACAGGGATCCGGTAGGAAGTAGAGACGTTTACTCTTCGCTCACTTCCAGATATGACTTCCCGTCTTATATACGTACTTTCGTATATAGTCAATACCTGATTACTTCCCTTTATGTTAGTTTCGTATTTATGCCAATCATGACCTTTACAACACATACAAATAAATTAAACTTAATATATCCCGCATTATCCACTTTTACGCATAATAACTGAGTACCAAAATTAATAATGATCGATTGATTAGTTTAGGAGCGGATCCTATAAAGACAAATATATAAACATATACACAAACCTATTTTTATATTATCATAAATATATAAGGAAAGAGGATACTGAATCGGTGTTTTTTTAGTGGACTGACCTTGTTCATTTGCGATGGCATGTACACACTTGAGGGAGATATAAAAAGCATTCGAAAGGAATAAGTGATCCGAGGACGAACCAGCAGCAGTTGGAGCATACATGTGTCGCAAAAAGCAATCGTATATGTGTGAGAAACTTCAAAGGTCCTCTTTCTGTTGTTGCAGGGACGAAATCGGTGACACGCTCTGTTCGCTCTGTACCCAAATGCTCATAAAGATATCAACCTAATGTCTGTGTTTTACGAAGGATATAGAGAATAACATTTACACCGTCGGTTTTTAAAGTGAACACTTTTCCATTGACTCAACTGATCAAGATATCTAAGACAATTATCACACTGACGTCTTTTCATCTTATCTAGATGATTAGTGCAATATCAGAATTGTTTTTCCCGTCATATGTGTTATCAAACTGCGATAATATTGTACATTTACGGTTATCGTTTTGTGGTTAGAAATGAAAAAAGGTGATGTATTTTGCTCGAAGCATTGTGTGTAATCTATTATATAAAGAACAGTTGTTGTTGTTTTTGTTGTATGATTGTATGTCGTCAATAGGCTCCCGACAAACTTGTCAGGGACCATAAAGTTGACGTCCATCTTTCGGACGAGAAATATCGCCAGATTGAAAAAAACATCGATTACTTCATATAGAACGGACCAGAAACGTGTGATCGGGGGGGGGGGGCTAAATTTGTTCGCCATTCAATAGATCGTACGCCCTGTGCATGCGCGTATGCAAGACGCATCCCGGATTCAGATGGCGTTTAAGTAACCTATTTTTCGTCAGTTTTCATACTCTGTTCGTTTGGCGTATTTGATAACGACGAATGACTTAGAAGTTGATGGTTCCATCCACACTGACTACCATATTTTAACGGTTACCTAAATATACATCAGAGGGGGAGGTCGACAACCTGGAAGAGAGACTTAGTCCTAACTGTTGCCCCGGGCAACGGGGTAGTGAGGGCGGGGAGAGCGAGCTCGAAGACAGTGGGACGATGGAGAGGGGGCGACTGGAGAAGATACAACTTTAGCCCCGGGCAAACGGGAAAGAGCGAGATGCTACACTTTTTCGTGCAGAGAGGAGGCGTCGAACAACGCAGGGTACCCCTGGGGAAAAAGGGTGAGGCTGGCGGGGATAAGGGGGAGAGCGAGGAAGAGAAGGGTGATCTGGGTAAGGGGCTGGGATTAGGGTGCGAACGGGGCAGACACAGCTTTTATCCTGGGCAACTGGGGAAGGGAGAGATTGTTACATTTTTGCCTGTAGAAGCGCGTTAAAAACTCCTGGCAACGCCGGGTACTCTTTCTAGTATGTGTATAGAGGCGTAATAGAAGGCTATCACAATGCAAAAACAAAATATGACCGTGTTGAGAAAGAGAATAAAAATAAAGTGATTTTTTATTTATTTATTTTTGTAAATTTTTAATAGTAAATCTTACTTATTTAGTTCGAACTTGATCTAATGGGTGTTACTGTGTTCCATAATATATTCGAGGTAAAAATAAATTTTAAACGCCAAACATTTGATAAAGAGGTTATACCTCGAAATATATCATGAAACACGGCCACACACAGTAGATGACTGTGTAGAGCTTCTGACTGAACAAGTATGATTTACTATTTAAAAAATCACTTCGTTTTTGTCTTCTTTCTAAACACCGACATATTTCCATTTCTTAGATTGTGATCGTATTTTTATGAACCATATACGTTTTCTGAGACATTCCCCACGAGATCCGAGGAAACAAACAATGTTTATGACAACAAACACTTTCTTAAGCGAATCTATTATAGATTGGCTCTTTTCTCTAACGTCACATATCGTATTTGTACACCTCAAATAGCAGAATATACATTTATTTTGCTTGCCAAAAAAACATCTTAACTCGGTTTTCCTCTTTTCCATCCATTATAAGATCCGTCAACACCGATTACAGACGACAGATGCAACTGTAGTTTTTAAAGAACATGGATCATCTTGGTTAATTGCTTGTCAATATCGCGAGTTAAGAGTCTACTATATCTAATAATCTTATCAATAGTTTTATGAAAGTAGAAACATGTTTCCTAAATTCGTGAAAATTAACATAGTTATAGGAAATCTCTCTCTCTCTTTCTCTCTCTCTCTCTCTCTCTCTCTCTCTCTCTATATATATATATATATATATATATATATATATAACTCAATGTCTCTGTGTATGTATGTGTGATGATTGTGTGTTCCTTATAGAAAGAAAGGGTAGAGAATATCCATAAAATCTAAAAAGTGTTTTGTGATGTAAATTTTAGCCGGGAAGACAATGAAAATGTTCCCGAACATCTAAGTTCACCCTAAGAGAGGTATAAATCATAACTAATTTGAAACGTTAAATATACCCTATGTTTTTTAAATTTAAATCATGCGCATACAATCTTCTGGGGAAGACACTAGAAGTGGTCCCTAACCTCTAAGTGCCTTTTTAATATAAGGGAGCTATAGCGCCCACACCTTCTTTAAATGTATCCTATTTTGATGAGATTTATATCACATGTATAAAATTATCCAGAAAAGAAAATGAAAGTGGCTCAAAATATCTGCGTTATTTCCGATGTGCAGAGTATCTGCGTGCTCTTACCTCTAAGTGACACATGAGAACAGGACCCTCTTAAAACGTCAAATACGTATTTCCGATTTTTATAAAATTTGGACCATATTTATAAGACACTAACTCAGAGAGTTTTCCAATATTTCAGTTTTTCTCGACTATATTAAGAGGTTAAACGGAAGAGAGAGGCAATAAAAACAAAGAAAGTACTATGGCGTTATGAACATAATGAAAGTACGTAAAAATACTCTTCATTCAATCCCGAGTAACGTCGGGTGTTCTTACTAGTATAAACATAAATTGCCACAGAATACAATCTAATTAAATTGAAACATTTCTACAATAATAAAATTTGGAATATCGCTTGCTTGTTTACAGATTGAATGTATTAAATGGCAAGAGAAAGGACGAATGATAGGAAACTTGGTAGGAAGAGGATAATAGAGGGAGAAGATTAATAGTAGCAGCGGCTACGTAGGACACGTAACGTAGACAGATAACGTAAATAAATAAATGGCGTAAATGATCGGTCAATCAATAAACGATCGTGTGTCTAATAAGTCACCATGACAACAAGTGTTTTGATTGGATTATGTAACTATAGTTTTATTCAGCAGCATCATTTGAAACAGTGTATACATCACCGAAACTCGCTAATTTTCGTTAACTTGAAGCAGATGGTAACTTTATTATCTAACAGTCTGGATGTACTTTTAAAACATCTATCACATTACCTTCACAATTGGGTAAGGGCGCAAATATATACACTAATGAGCGATGCACTAACGTTAGCACAACGGGTCACGGGTAACCGTTTAGTCTATAATAAAATTGAAAGCAAAATAAAGAAATTGAAAAATGAATCTTTTCTGTTCCTTTTAACAGAAGAGCCGTTGCTAGTCTCTCTCTACTCTATCGTTACTTTCATAGAAGGTGATCAACTGATCTAAAATATCTAGTTCCTCTTTGTAAGACATTCACAGCAAGAACTCGTCTTCTACCACAAATAATAAAACATTTTCTTTTCTACCTTAGTGTGCTCCGCGTCAAGCAAAAGGTCTACCAACACAACTTCATCTCAAGAACTTTCAGCCTGCGAAACACAATGCCGTGAGACTGCTTCCTTGCAGATTACAACTTTGTAGTCTTCAAAGCCAATGTCAACAGATTCCTATCTAGAACAGTCCTTACAAATATTCGGATTTGATTCTGACAATAATTCAATCTCATTTACCCTCATCCTCGTTTTAGTAGTATGCATACAAAACATAAATACATTATTACTAAGAACCGAAGCTATATGAATTGCATGGTATCATTTGAAATTACATATTAGATCGTTTTAATTAATTTATGTTATTGTATAATGTACGATGAAAAGAAAGTTTGATATTAAGTCCTCTGATGTATTATGTTCAGACATAAAACAAAAAAGCAATAAGTTTAACGTTGTAATGAGCATGGTAACTTTTGAAGTGTTTTTACGACGAGGAATCAAAAATTTAATCTTTTATTTACTTTAGAAAATGATTTTTAAATAATATCTCTATTGTGCGAACTAGCAACACCAGAAACATATAAACATCGATGATGCCATAAGTTGATTTTAAAAGTCGATGATTCCAAAAGTCGATGATTCCAAATATTGAGTAACAGTCGTACTTACAAAAGACAAGAATATTATTATATATGATTAATGGTGATTTCGTACATGTCTGACTAAAGACGACGCTATACTATTACTTCTATCAATTGTACTATTGTGCTATCTTTTAATGGTCAATTCAAATTATTATACTATTTCAGACTAATGTACTATCTTTCAATGCTAAATTAAAAAGCGTAGTGTAGTATCTGCAATTTTGGGCGTAGTGTAGTCTCTGTTCTGTTGTCATGAGACTATACTCCCAGGCATAAAATCTTTCTTCGGAGAACCTATGCCTGGTGCAGCATTAATCCTTGGCGCGTTGAGCCGGTTTGCTTCGAAGGAGAAAGTTTCTAGGGAATATATTAAGTCACAAGCGGTTCCCAGTCGCATGTATATGTAGGTTTAGGGAGATGATGTTAGTTTTGGCATTTTTGTGCAAGGAGCTTTCGTCGTCCTCCCACATAAAGCGCCTAGTATTCCCAAACAAAAGAAGGGGTAATGTAGTATCTATTCTATGGTCATGAGATTATCCTTCCAGCGATTACCTCCTCCTCCTTTTAGGCTGTAGTGTCGTATAAGTTCGTTTGTCATACAATCATTCTCCAAGGCATTACTTTCTCCTTTATAAGACAATGTTCTATATGTTCGTTCGTAAAGATATCATCTTTTTTTTGACGAGAGTAGTATAGTATCTATCCCTTGGTCATTATACCCTTGTCTTAAGGAGGACATTCTGTTTTTAGTGGTGGTGAAGTGGGTTAGATATACTAGCAGAAAGATACGACCTCCGGTCGCATATTCTTGCTAGTACAAGTAATTAGGCTTTGAGAGACTATAATGCTTCTCGAGAAAATAAGTTCCCACATGTTTGTAAAGTTGTTAATTCGTTCACAAAGAATAGGCCACATTTTCGTATAGTCAGCGTATCTTTACGACAGTTACAAAAGGACATGAATAATAGACCCATCTTCGAATATCTTTTTTATGATCGCACAATTCAGTTTTTAGACAAGTCTATAGAATTTCAACCGGAAGTTTGCTGTCATTTGTAAAGTTTAAACTTTCTACATATTTCATTGTTTTCCTTATATTATTATTGCTTGCTTAAACATTCATGACGTGTGCGTGCACCACGTGTTGGACACTTGCGTTATCGCCAGGTTATCTTATCTCTGTGGGTGGAATCAATTTCTGCAAGTTTTTGGACATACTCTTTTTTTCCCCTTATTTTTTCTATTTAACGCATCCAGGGAAGTCATATTGTCGTCACTAATTGACACCTATTTTTTATTAATGGATACTCGATGGATAGTGCACACGCACTGAAATAATATTTCTACTTTGAAAAGTTGATCGTAATGCGAGGATTTAGTTATACCTAACCCCACTTCTCTTGACTCGACATTGCTTAACACCAGTGTCAAAGAGAAACCCGTGACGAATGGGATACATTCTGGTATACGTGGAGAAGCTTCTAGGTTTTTGCAGAAGAGTACCTAGTTTCTGATGCAATTCTCTTCTAATAAAAGAGTGGCCTTCGACCTTGATAAGTTGTGACCATTCAGTAAAAGAAATGATATAACAACTTGCACTTACAAGCTGACTACATACGACAACTAATTTCTAGCCAGACTTAACGTTTCTAAATTTCGGTTTTCCAATTCAAACCAGTTGTTTAAATCTGATATAGCCGAACGTCTGTATTTTATATTGTGCGTAAATACCGTATTGTAACAGCTGGTTTATTATTATTAGACTCGACTAATCTCTTGGGAGATAGAGAAAAATGATATGTTATTTAAGCTCTCCGTAATTATAAAAACCTGATTCTCACTGATACATTATTGTAGGGGGAAGGGAATGTGCTCAAATGTTCTGCTTTTTCGTGACGGACAATTCAGTCTTTATCTGTTCGGTTGTTTATGAATTTTGTTTCGTAGTATAAGGTATATAACATCTGTTCACGCGTTGTGCGAATAACTGATAATGTTTCAACTTTGAAACCTAACCAGTATTTTATGTAATCTACATAAGCTTTCTAAGTACGAACTAGGTATATTATGCGTACAGATTATTCGCACGCAAGTCAAGCTCTAATTTGACTTTGTTCTCGTCTGATGGCGAGACTGATGATCATGGTCTAGTAGTTATCTGATTCTTCTATAGCCACCATATTTTCTAAGCATGCGCTTGTTGATCTGAAAATAATGTCCTCAAAGAAATAACGACACCATTTCGCACGGTTCCAATAGTCGATTAGATTTGGTTATATTTAAGTACCTAGAAGAAGACGCGACCTCAAAGGTCTAGACACCGGCCGTAAGAGATCTGAAATTCAACAAGAAACATAGAGAAAGAATGAGAGCAAGCCAGAAAGCGGAAGTCAACTCAGCTTATTCCGACTTTGATGTCACTCCCTGATTACGTTGGGAGAAGGGCAGACAACTCGCCCTCCTTCTCAATTACTATACGTAACGAATCTACGGATTTGGATCATTCGTGAAATAGTTACACAATTATTTGTGACTAAATATCCAAGTAACCTTTTATTATCATGAAGCCGATATGTTGCTACACCATCATTATTATTGAATACAGTCTGAAAGTTTTCACTTAAAATTTTGTTTTCATCTTTTTTGCTTCCTACAACTCCAAATAGTGCGCTAGTATGGAGCGTATGATGGACATTTCCATATGACGGAGCTTATCTCGCTCCATATGTTAGTGAAACAAGATAAGTCGCGCTATTCAACGTATAGCTATGGTCAGTTAAGAAAAGGCATCCCTTTCCTAAGATTATTAGCATGAGCATGAAAACAATCGTCCAGACTGAAATTTGAACTCGGTTCGGCAACTTACTTATAAGTTCTTAGAAATACTACGCTTAGCTGCCTTTAAGGTGTCATATATTTTCCATAAGTTTTAAATAACTCGCAACGTTGCACGGAGGAGAAACATTTCCAATTTTTCTTTATCGACTTCTCAATTATCTCTCTGATTTATCGGCTTTTCGTAATCATATTTTGGCAGTCGTCAGATGTGCCCCTCGAGCACAGAACCGACATTTCTTCCACTTATGCAAATTAGTCAGAGAGGTTAACAGGTCGACAACTGGGGCAGCGTTCCAAAATATTGAGGTCTGTTTTTATGCGGTTCTCTAGGGTTCATAACACGCGAGTTGAGGCCGTCAGGCAAGAATGTTCAGCCGACGACCATTTGTTGTCACAGGGTTATTTCTTTTTAATACCACGTTGCCAGTTCGTATAGATTAAAAAATAATACACATTACCCACGCACGGGGATAAACAAGCAAATAGTTTTATCTACCCTACCATAAACGGTAAAATGTCGAATAGCCTTATGTCACAGCTGTGTCCGAATGTCTTAAGGGGAAGTAACACATTTGCGTTGAAGAACGAACAACTTATTTCCGGATGAGTACTTATCACACCAAGTAGTGGGCAACGTATGTTAAAAGTAGTTAAACGAAAACCCATATTCGACGGTCCATGCTCTTTCTAAGGGTGTTAGGGCGTTGCTAGTTCTGTGTACTCCTCTCTTATGTGTATAATATAATATTATTATTCCGTATACATTATTCTCTATATAATATAAGTTAAATTACGTACATGCCTCACTATGAAATACGAGTATATACGCGTGGACGCGTATCCTGTGATTGTAAACTAGTATAATATTAATTATCTAATAGTATAGATTTTATTTTAGGCTAACGATTAAGGGTACTTAGATGAACTATCAATTAGTTATCTTAAACTTGTGTATGTGTCTGTATCTCTAGAGTAATTCGCTTATTTTATTACGTATGGTATTATGCTTACCTTAACATTTTTATTCTCTCTTATAACCATAGGTTGCATCTTTGTTGCTTCTGGGGTTGTTAGATCTCTAAACAATTTACTAGAAAACAACCAGTGTAACATTATTTTCCTCGACAATTCCCTTTATATTTTTAGTATTTGAATAGAGAAAGAAAGTTTCATAATTATATAAAAGTTAGTTTCCAGCTACATGCAGAAGTCCCAATCCATATTTCCATTGTTTCTGGTGTTCCCCTTCAGGAGGATGGTAGCTTTAATACAACGATACCTAGTTGCAATTTCCTTCCAGTAGACACTCTTTTTTACTAAGTAGTTATTGGTTGTTATTAGTGCTTTAATCTGTTTAAGTTTTGTGTAGTAACTTATAATTTTGTTTATTTACAGTACGATATATGTTCTTTTGTGCATAAACAAAACATAAACAAAAGACTGGAGTCCCTAACCTTCTCCTACAAAATGTAACGCTCTCTTTCCAGGATGTGATTATCTCCATTTTTCTGAGAGAGATTTCTTGGTTAAAATGATTAATTTCTTCATATTAAAAAAAAAATTGACTCATGGAAAACATAAAGGCCCGTAAATTATACGTGTTAATATAAATTTAATATATCGGACAGTCCTCTGTCCTTTATCTAAAACTTCCCCATCTTCTTATTCTTTTAATTACAATCATTTTCTATTACCCCCTCCATTTTTATTTTTCTTCTTTTCTTCTCATATATATGAAACTCCTTTTTAGTTTGTTTACTTGTAAGGAATATATACACACATCTAAGAATCTACGACTACAGAAACATGCTTAAGAAATTCACTGTACCACACATTGCTGGATACTCATCAGTTTGCCATAGTTGATATAATTTCTAGAATGCTCTCCAAAAAAAAGAAGTCGTCACCAAATCTCATTAAACTAGTAGCAACTATACGTATAGTAATGCCATTACTTCTACTACAGATGGTGACAGTGAGATAACTATCACCAAATATATTCAGTTCTATGAGATGTTCCGGTCTAATGATACTTGCAGAAACACACGTTTTTTCCTTGTTTTTTGTAGCTAAAAATGAACCTTGACTATTTTGTCTTTAGCAATTAATTAATTTTTCTTACTTCAATTTCTTGATAAAAACATGTAATTTTTATAAATAAATAAAAATCAGACCCCTTCCTCTTTTTTATTGTGATATTTTCTCATCGTTTCGTTCCAGTTTCTGTAAATATGAACAACGCTTATACTAACGGTTCTTTTAAAAGCTTTTGGGTTTTCACGTGTCCTCTAGATTTATTTGAAGTTAGACGTTTGAATTGTGTTTTTATCTGTTAATAATTTTCAGCGTATTTGCGCCTTATTCCTGTTAAATGTAAGTAATTTAGTCATCGATAAAACACACTTTCTCAGTCTGGAAAAATAGATTGCGAAATTACAACAAAAGCAATGATCATATATATATATATATATATATATATATATATATATATATATATATATATATATAAAGAGATGGAGACATACATACTAAGTGGTTTGCTATTAAAAGTAGCAGCAATCATTATCAGATGTTTACTCGCTGTCATATTATACAAATATCTTCCGCAAAAAACAAAGATGTTTTTCACTGTCTTTGCAAAGCTCTCTTCTCAACTGCGTGTCGTAATGTAGCCAACTTTTTACCTGAAAAGTAAAAACATAAATTATTCTCGTTGGCAACGACCCAATATATTTTCGATAAAACTTACATTTAGAAATGGGTAATAACGCAGTTTATGTACAAGAATACCTTGTCATTTAGGGCCTTATCCGCTTTTTAACTGCACTTAGCAAAGTCATTTTACTGCTTTTTCTATATTCTCCCTTGTTCGTAGTTTTGCAGATTAAAACTGGAGTGTCCGAGTCAGAAGTGGAAGTCAAGCGTTAGCAATTTAAGAAAACAGACTTCAGAGTCTGGAGTCAATTTAGACTTTTATAACCGTCTACCGGGCGCTTATGTGGGGAGTCATATCTCGAGGATTTTTGTAGAAATAAATGACAGAGTCAGAGACGTGTATTAAACAAAAATCTACACCCGAGTTAGGATTTGAGAGTCGGATCTTTTCTAACCAAATTTTCGCTTTTGAGGAGAGCAGTTGGCTTCGGAAATCGGCAGTTTTTGCAAGAGTCAAAGTGTGAGTGGGATTCTCGTTTCAGAAATGTTGGGAGTCCAATGTTTAGCATCCGATTCCACCAAGTCTGGTAGAGATTAGAGATAAAGCATCATCTAAATACATTAAGAAATTCGGTGTCCTGTTTTTTTCTTTGTTATTACTTTTTCGTCGTGTTTGGTCTGATTAAGCAACAGATTTAAGACTTTACAAATAGTGCACATTTTATATAATATATATGCATATAGTAGTATAACATATATATATATGGTAATAAGCTACCAAGAGACGTCCATGTTTCATTCCTACAGGAAATCATCAGGTTAAATGACGCCTGATTATTTCCTACGGGAATAAAACATAGACCCATCTATGTAGCTTACATACCATCGATATATTTTCATACAAATACTACTACTACTACTTCTACTACTACTACTACTGCTACTACTACTCCGAAACAGCAATATTGAAAAAACTCCCCATGGACAATTTAGATATCAAATTCCTTTATACAAACGTACCCATAGTCAAATGCCTAAGCTTCCTAAAATTAATCTCACAAGTCAAAAATTAAACTCTCCTCCCTACTACCCAAATAATAAAATTATCCTATTTAATCATACAACAATGCCATTTCTCTTCAGACGACAAATTTTACAAACAAAACTTTGTTTCCCTATGGCTATCACTATCAGCGGAGTCTTTGCCTATCTTTTCCTGGAATGTTAGAAAACGGCCTCTTTAAATCCGTCCTACCTTAAAACTTCCACTACGTTAGATATATTGATGACATAATCCTTATTAACCCACATCACATTAGTATCCTTGACATTGTCGACAAACTCACTGAAGAAGAAATTAATCACGTTCTCAAATTCGTTGATATTAACTTGCACAACACCCCGACGGCCTAAACTTCTCAGTCTATAGACAACCAACGTACAAAATATACCTTATGCATTTCTACTCCAACTACAACAACATAATAACATCCGAAATACTCATTAGCTCTTTTTTCAGAGCTCTCAGAATTGATAGCCACGCTTACCTCCGTAATGAAGAAACGTACATTGAGAGGACATACAGAGCTTTAAAAGATCCTGGCTTTTCTATCCACAACGCTAAACAAAAAGCTTTTAATATTCACATAAAAACAGACTAACACTACACAAATTACCCCTCACAATAACGCCACTAGCACAAATGACACCGACAAGTTTGATAAAAATCATTTTATATTGTTTTCCCCCTTAAACTTATATTTACCCCCTTACAAAAACAATTAAACCTGACCTAAATATAGTGACATCCATTTTAAAAACAATTAATGGTTTATTAAATACAAAACTCGGTGACCACCTACCCTCTATATACACTCCTTCACTAGCAGGTATTTATAAAATGAAATGTGCGTCATGTCCGATGTTTTATATCGGCGAGACGGTCAGAAATACAGAATCCCGCATGTACGAACACAAACAGTACCTAAAACTTTACAATCCCACTAACGAACTAATCATACACAGGAACATCTTCAACCAAAATTTTGATCTTAATTATTTTCTCATCAACATCAAATATAAATCTAAGGCTCGGATTTTATTCCTTAATCGAACATCTAGTAAAAAACTGCACTCAAACAATGTAATATACCTGGCCACCGCATAAAAACTCTGATCCCGATTACTGCATACTTTTCTTTTTTTTCTTTTCCCCTTTTCCTATTTAACGTCTTTTTCGCGTGCATCGCATAACTTTCAAATAGTTACGCACGTGACTAAAACATCCCGTTTTGTGTCTTCTTTCCTATGTATTGCTGGTTTTTCCGATCAATTTCAAATCTTCATTCTTTCTGAAGACGTTCAGTTATCCGAAACAAACGGTCAAAAAGCTCTCGTTTGATTTTTTCTTCCTATGTATAATTTGTTTTTCCTTTCTCTCTCTCTCTCTCTCTCTCTCTCTCTCTCTCTCTCTCTCTCTCTCTATATATATATATATATATATATATATATATATATATATATATATATGTATATATATATATAATTATTTATACATAATATTTTTCAAATTAACACATATACACGTGTTTCATGCTAAACCTGCAATCATATGTATGGGAGAAGACAATCCCTGCCAGTCCACGGTTCGAACCCTAATACGAAAGTAATATTTTAACTCAGTACTCGGAGCGCGTATATATATATATATATATATATATATATATATATATATATATATATATATATATATATATATATATATATATGGGATGAGCTTCGCAGCTTTCTTTGTGATATTCAATTAGACATATCTTTGGTATGTCCCCGAATGATGCTGCTAGAGAGGTTACTGACTGGCTTCTTATTGGAATTGACACTTTAATTCATCATCATAAGTTTCGAACCGAACCTCATTCTCGTCCATGGTTTTCATCTGTTTATGCTCCTTTCATTGCCCATCGTAACCTTTTACTTTAATCAGCATCATTGGGATGGTTCTGTGACTTCTAGACAATCCTACAGAAAAGCTAGCAATACCTTCAAGAGAGCAATTTCAGAGGCGAAGTCTAGCTATTCTCAAAGGATTCGTGACTCTATCTCATCTCATTTCGTGATTTAAGGAGATTGTACAATAATGTTATTAATCGCAGAAATTATGTTATTCCTTCTATTCTGGGCGGATCTGTCGGTTTATTGATAATTAAGGAGAGGGTAGAGCCATTGAGATTGACATTTCAAAGGCGTTTGACAGAGTGTTGCATTCTGGTCTACGTCACAGACTTCAGGGTTATTGTATTGGTGATGAAGTTATTGACATTATTAGGTCTTTACTTTCTGATCGAAGCTTGCAAGTGACTTTAGACAGTGTCTCTTCATTCTCTTTTCCTATCAATGTTGATGTTCCCCAGGGCTCTATTCTAGGCCAGCCACTGTTTATTCTCTATATAAATAATCTTCCAGAGAATATTGTTCAGATAATAAACAACAGATATGCCGATTATACCACTCTCTATTATAGTGTTCCTTCTTGCCCATCTCCCTCGGATCATCTAAATGTTTACCTGGGTTCAGTTGTGGATTGGGATACTAAATGGCTTATTTCGTTTTATCCTGTTAATGCTCAGCTCGTGTCTTTCAATCGTAGGCGTGCTCCTTTTCTTTCTGAGATTCTCATGGATGGCTTTACTCTTGAGAAGAAATCGACTCTGAAACTTCTTGGTCTTTCTATCTCATTAAATCTTATTTTGAGTTGATACATTAGATCCCTTGCTCTTTCTGCTCCTCGTAATGTGGGTTCTCTCTATCAATCCAAATAATTTCTCACACCTGAGGCCATTCTCTCTCTCTACAAATTTACTATCAGACTATGTATGGAGTACTGTTGTCATATTTAGGCTGATTAATCTTTGTTCAATTTGTGGGTTCTTAATAAAGTGCAGAAACGTATCTGCGATTTGATTTGCCCTACGATTTCTTCTTATCTGCACCATCTCTCTCAGAGACGTGATGTTGCTAGTCCCAGTCTTTTCTATAAATACTATTATGGCATGTGTTCTTCAGAGTCATGTGATTAATTCCCTGCTTCCTTTGTTCTAGCTCGTTTGACTTGTTGGTCTAGTGGTCTTCATCAATTCGCTGTTTTGATACCTCATTGTAAAACAGCTTTATATTCCAGTAGCTTCTTTCCAAGAAGTGCCGGCTTGTGGAACTCTTTTCCTGCTGACTGTCTACTCCTACTGATAGCCTTGGACTAAGGCTAACAGACATCTCTCATTGCGATAATCATATTTCGTTTTTGTTAGCTCTTTACATCAAGTGGATCCATGCCTTGTCTGGAGGTATTTCCTTAAATATATATATATATATATATATATATATATACATATATATATATATATATTAATAAAGTACGATTCTACATATTTTAAACATCTTCTAGAAATAAATACTCAACATATCGTTTATGTATGTACGTTTCCGATATTCAGCTTTATTCAATATCAAAACTATACTATAGTAACAAGTTATACATAACTATTTTTTAATCGAAATTCAGGGTATATCATCAAAATCATATGAATAGTTTAGAAATAATTATGAAACATTAATTTTCTCACGAAAACTGTAGATTAGCTTCAATTCACGTTTTCTTAATAAAGGTGTTCATGTGATATCAATGAGCATTTAATCTTTAAAAAAAGTTCCCGGTTATATTTACTATTAAACAATCAAAAGCACAAAGAATTGAACTCAAATCTTTGGTTTAACAGACAGCAGACAAAAACATCAATAGCGACCAAATTATCTTTCTAAAATTATTTTAAAGGAGAACATGTAATTACGAGTTTTCCTTAAGTTGGTAGAGTTCAAGTCAACAACATCCATTAGAGGGAGCGCATAAAAGTGCTTACAGCCAGTCGATATACATTATATTTTAAGGATGAAAGATTGATACCATTACAAATATGTTTCGAATTAAGAAATACATCTCCAAGCATAGGTGTGTGTATTCGACAAGCAGCTGTTTCGTTGTCTACGAATCATCAATGCTGCCAAAAGTATAACGTCTATCCTCGCCGAGATTCGAAATTAACTTCGACATACATGTGATCAAAAGTCACGTAACTAATCCACTGCGCCTACAAACCTGCCACTGAAAGTAACACAATTCTCTTTTCGTGTATGCATTAATAAAGATTGTTTCGAAATGTGTGTATTAACAGGTTCTTGGAATCTTTACTTCTGAGACTTGATTTAAATATCGTTTAAAATCTATAAACTCTTATATATATATATATATATATATATATATATATATATATATATGTATATATATATATATATATATATATATATATATATATATATATATATATATATATGGTAAATTTATTTACACAGACATGTACAAAATCAGCGACAATGGCATGTCGATGTTATCGATCAACAGTTACTATAAACTGAAATCTCATCAGGAAGAGTTAGAATCCGATCTCAAACTCAGATATAAAATTTACCAAATGTAAAGCTCTATTTTGATATTGATCACTTTTTATAAACCCTGTTAAAATTCTCTGGATAACCACCCTGTGGATATTTTTTACCTAGATTATTACCATTATATATATATATATATATATATATATATATATATATATATATATATATATATATATATATATATATGTATATGTATATAAATGTGAATTATTTTTCATTCATTACAATTATATTACCATCAAAAGGGTTAATCTAATTTAAATCAATAATACACTACATTACCTTCAAGCATTCTATTTCTAGTAACAAACACAGTTCCAAACAGAATCCTCTGTTTACCTCATTTGCATGATTATATTTTACAACATTTCATAATAAATAATTGTTTAGCGTTATTTGATTGTCGTATTTGCCTATACATATGGAAATAGTTTGTTCTATATTAATTAAAGTTATTTAATACAAAAAATGACACAACATCGAAACCATGTTCATTACTTTTCAAAGCACGTGCGCTAAAAGGACTTATTTAACTTAATTTTCATATCTATATCTATTAATACGTTCGATTTATATTCTTTATGCCTCTCTATGTACGCAATATTTTTAACGTTAACTTAATCGTAATTAATTCAAATGAGTTTAAAACAAACGATACATGATCCAAATATGGTTACCCACTCTCCCTTAAAAGAGGTACATTTTTAATTTTTAATCTTCTTCCGTTCCTCCACACCAATCGACAAGCAAAGCTAATTTTTAAACTTCGCTAATTATTTTTGCATATTCCTCGTTTTTAAAGCGTAGTTTTTCCTTAAAAAAAGCAGCATTTATCACTTTTTTTTACCTCAATGCTTTAAAAATGTTGTTTTTTATTTTAAGAATTTAATTTTCTCTAGTTTTTACATTTCCCGTGAAAAATGAATAAATAACATTTTTAATTAGCTAAGTAAATTCCTTATTTGTAAAGTTTAACAACAAACTTTTGTTTAATCTTTACAAACCGCCTTTTCACTATTCTCTCCAAATTACAAAAAACTACATAACTTCCGCCAAACCACCTCACCCCCCACCAAAGAAAAAAATAGATTCTACTTTTTTAGGCGATTACATGTGAACAATCTGTGAAACTTGGCCGAAAAAAACTAAGAAAAAAAATGATTGATTTAGAATTTATAGTGGGGGATTAGTTTCGTATATAGATTTTATGTAAATGTATCCCCCATTTCCGGGCCATTGTAGCGTTTAGGGTAGTTAATAAAATTTTATTCTAAATCCGCTGCGTTTTTTATGGCGCGAGTATACTTTTTTAGGCGATTACGTGTGGTTTTGTGATCTTGTCACTTGGATTACGAGTTAGTGATAAAATTATTTTATTACGTGCCCTAAAAAGTTTAAATGCCCGGAAATAGAGGTCATTTTATGGTAAATATAGATGAAATTGATTCCCCACGCTGAATTCTGAATAAACTGCTTTTTTTTATCTTCTTTTCATTTTCCACGGTATTCACACGTAATCGCCTAAAAAGCAGCTTCTAAGTTGATTTTGATCTCCAAATTAATCACTATTTCAATTTTTCTAATCTTATATTTTTTTAACTATACGTCCTATTTTTTAATTTTAATTTTAAGCAATTGATTATTTTCGTTGTATTTATCTTTCCCGTGAAAATTTAATAAATACCTTTTTAAAACAAAGCTAATTGAATATATTATTTTTAACGGGTAATCAAAACTATTAAAAGTTTGGTTATTATTGTAGATAAACACCCGCACCCAGAATATGCGATTCTACATTTTTAGGGATTACATGTGAATACCGTAAAACACCTGGCGGAAAGAAAAACAACAAAAACAATTTAGAGAGAAGGTCAGTTTCGCGTATTAATTTAACGTAAAACGATCCTCCATTTCCGGATCATTCTAGCATTTTATGACAGTTAATCATATTTTTTCTATTTGCGATAAATTCTGTGCCTTATTTTATTCGGATGGCCCACTTTTTAGGCGATTGCGTGTTCTTTTAAGATATTGCCAGTCGGATTTAGGAAAAGTGGTGACAACAAATAGTTAACTGTCCTAATAAGTTATAATGGCTCGAAAATAGAAAATTATTTTACGTTAATTTTTTATATGAAACTTATCTCCCACTCTAAAATTTTTTTTTGTGTGTTTACTTGATTCCGCCAAGTTTTTCACGATGTTCACATGCAATCGCCAGAAAAAAGTAGAATCTCATTTATTAGGTGCGGGATAATTTAAGTGAGAGTGTTAATCTTTCAATTTGGCAAAGTTGTTGATACAATTATGGAATTCTTTGTGTAAAAACATCTTATTTTTTAACCATATTTCTGCCCGAATAGCGGATAGGTTTGGCTAGTATATATATATATATATATATATATATATATATATATATATATATATATATATATATATATATATACACATACACACATATATACGGAAGGCTAATATAAATTCTAATAATAATAAGCAGAAGTCAACTTCCTGTGTTACATCAAATATAGATGGTCAGATAAACCCCTTTTTATCATTGCGGTTTTCAGAAAATGTGTATTTATTTAAAATTTCTCTCCCTCTGACCCTCTTTCCCACCCTCTATCTCTCTCCTCCTTCCCCCCTTCTCTAGTTCTGACTCTCTCTCTGTCTCTCTGTCTCTAGATATAACATTATTAAAACCTTTGCTATTCAAGGAACCATTCTATATTTAATTTTAAAACATTTATGGGCAAACAATTGATTCTGCTAATTTTTAGAATATATATTTTTAGTATATACAAAATATAAAAAGAAATCATGAAGAGGTTCATCAGTGCATCTTTCTTCACCATCAAGCTTAAACATTAAAATGCATGCGAAATTCATTTAATTCATACATATTTCTCTTTCACTAACTCTGTGTTTTATACAAATGGTCAGAATTCAAAATATTTAAGTTAATTAAAAACCTATTACCATGGCGGGAAGTTTAAAAACAGAGATAATCCATCAAAAGTAATGAGCTTAGAAAGGTTTCATTTTGTAGCCATAACATATCTATAGTGTGTGGTGTCTTGAAATGAACTACTTTTGAGAATATATTTAATTTAACAACAATGGGTAATATCGAAATCAGAACACATATCTGTTTTTTGTTTTGTATAAAGTGTTGATATTCTATTGAAAAATATATATTAAAGATACACGCACACGCACACAAACACACACGTACACACACACACACACATATATATATATATATATATATATATATATATATATATATATATATATATATATATATATATATAGCTTAGCTTTTACGATGCAATCGCCTGCATATCTCCAGTGATTTTGGAAACTTAATATATTCTGAATGACCACTGTGTTACATTAAGATGGGTACATTCCCCAGAATTTGCCATTTGCTAACTGGTGATTGAAAAAATACTATCTAGTCCAACGGGTAAGATTAAAAACACATTTTGAAACCGTTCTGATCAATGATTAATAGAATGTGTACTCTACCGTATTACACACACACACACACACACACACACACACATACACACACACACACACACACACACACACACATATATATATATATATATATATATATATATATGACTGCGAATCAGTGGCGATTTGTGATCGGAGTTCGAGCCCGCCGACCGTTGAGAATTAACTTCCTGCACTGAAGATTGCGTTAGCATTAAACATCGATGTCTGTAGGTAATAAATAATTAATATTTATTTATAAATATTATATATATATATATATATTATATATATATATATATATATATAAATATATATATATATATATATATATATATAAATATATATATATATATATATATATATATATATATATATATATATATATATATATATATATATATATATATATTAGGTTGAATAGTCGTTCAAGGCGTTAGGATTAATTATAATAATATTGTCGGAGATTTAAATAATCAAAATAAACTGGATAGAAAAATACTCAAGAGCAACGAATACACATTTTCCTATAAGAAAATGTGTATAAAAATGGCGATCGCATTACTGAATTATGGACATAAATGTTTTAATTATGTGGGGTTAAGCTCTCATCAGGTGCTCTTAACACGGTCGACATTTCCTGAAGCGGTTGACATCGACATCATTATGCGTCTTCATCATATCATCTAATTTTCTTAAAATAAGATGTAATTAGAAGTTCAGTGTTGAGGGCATGGCATTGCACAACAACACCACAAGGACAAATAGTCAGAATTCAAAATACTTTAAGTTAATTAAAAACCCATTACCATGGAGGCAAGTTTGAAAACAGAGATTATCAATCAAAAGTAATAAGCTTAGAAAGGTTTCATTTTGTAGCCATAACTATTTTAGTGGGTAATTAATTTAACAACAATGGGTTATATCGAAATCAGAACACATTTTTACAGAGTGTGTTATACATTCTTCCACAATGACTTATTCGAAGAAAATAAATCAATATAACACCATTAATTGCATCTATGTCCATTTTTTTCTGCGGACCATCATACATTTTGGTCGAACCACCAGTGGTCGCTAATCGGAAGTTCACGGACCACTTGTGGTCCGACCAAAATTTATGATAATCCGCAGAAAAATTTGGATATGTTTACAATTTTTATGACGCTTTTGATTCAAAAGTGACGAGTAACAAAACGTATTATGGATATTATATATGTTCAAGACATTGTTTAAATCTCAAAATAAAGACACAAATATGACATTGTCCAGCCATAGCATGATCTAGCATTATTTGAAAAGTCATGTTCAATACTTGTTAGTGAAAACCTTACCATCACCATTAGGTTTACTAGTATAATTTTTTTACAAACATGCCATTACCATGAGAAATAGCTAACAATTTAGCAGTAAAGTATGGATTACTACGACATCGAACATTCTGCTACGACTATCAACTTTCAGATAAGGCGCTGAAAACATATGAAAACCTTGAAATCGTAAGCAAGACCAGAATCAGGAGAACCTATGACAAGTAGTTTAGGAGGATGCAGAATGGGTCTAAATTAATTTTGATTATATTTTAAATACATTGAATAATTGCTTTAAGTAAAAAATTATTATTTTTTTCTAAATTCATATAGTGACCCTTCAAATTATACATTTAATGGTCAAGTAAATTCCAAAGGTTGGCGAACGTAAACAAAGGGTATACGATTATGAAGTGGTCTGAAAAATACGTAATACTGCGTTTAGTCGAGCGAAATAGTCAACATTTATTTACTTGCCTCCCCACGTTGACAGAGTTAGATACAAAGTAGGATTTTAACTTCGGGGATCCAGCTCCTCACAAATTCTTTCGGTCGAGAAAAATTTATCCTTAACTAACCGAGGACAGAACAGGTGAAGTGTTGTATCTAAACAGATGTTACACGTTGCTCTTAGCCAAAAGACCAGGTTGTTGTTCTAAATCAGAGACCCCCTCGGTAGCTCGCTTAAAGCTTCTGTCCCCAGTTTCTATTAAAAATGGAATTTTTAATTGCAGGTTCCTCGTAGACTATGGCGTAAGAAATTACCCCGACGAGATTGATTTCCTTACAGAGTAAAATAAATTGATATCGCGAATATTACAGGGTGATTCATAGGTCACTTCACTTAGCTATTTAAAATGATTACCATATGAAGCACAAACATACTATGAACTTTTGATAATTGTTATCTTACTCTCTAATTACTGCTATTTGTTATTTTAAATTTGTTCGTTTATATATTTGTTTCTATATATATTAATTTCATAATCAATCAAATATGCTACAAAGAGTCGTAAATTCCTTGCCAAAAAGAATGGAGCTATGCATGCAGAACGATGGTAGAAATTTTGAAAATTTGCTGTAATTTTAAACTCCGATAAATGAATTTGTTGAATAAACGTTCTGTTTTGTATTACCGTATTTTTTTAACTTTAGAATTTAAAAATAAATAGCTAAGTGACTTATGAATCACCCTGTATATCTATACGTGTTTCGATCAATTCGTCCAGACCAGCTTGCAACCTCGACTTGGGTGAAATGGCGAGATGTTGACGAGGTTAATTATATCGAGTCCAGCTACAAGAAAAGAAACACAAATAGGATCAGAAGGAATACATCAACATAATTATATGTTAGGTTGATCAGCATAGTACGCAACGAGAGCATTATTAATACCAATTGTCTTGTTAGTAGGTCTAAAAATCTCAAACTACTCCTCGGACAGAAAAACAGACATGCAGACGTCTTTCATTTATATGAGTCCTAGAATCCTTATTCAAATTATGATAAAAATCCATTAGATGATTTTGATTTTAGAAAATGTTTTAAATTTAAGGCTTAAACATATAGGGTCTCAAGAAGAAATTGAAACTCTGGAAATATCAGTTAAATTATTATGCATAAAATTCAGTGCAAATCTGAAATATTTTAATTTTTAAATATGAAGACGTGCTCATATTATGACCCATAAAATCCAAAGGAACTGTAATTTTTAGAATATTTATTATTCATGTCTCATACCCATTGTAAATATTTTACAAAAGTTTGGAAGTATATGAGGTGTTACGAAAGGCTCACACGCCCTTGTAACATTCGTTTCATGAAACCAAATTAAACTAAATATAGCTAACAATTTTGTTCCAATCCAAAGTGCCCTTTTCATGCAACTGAATTTTCCCCACATTAAAAACCGACTTTGAGTTCACTAATGCCTTGTAGGGAAACAAGTAAATAGCGTTAATGAAAGAATGTTGCCGATGTATATATATATATATATATATATATATATATATATACAGAAAGAGGCAAAATGCCTTCGAAAACCTATGTGTTAGATGCAGATATTTTTATTAAAATCAAAATCAAAATCAAAGCATTAATTTTTTTTCACCTTGACTTTTTTATCTAATATTTCGCTTGATACAACAAGCCTCAACAGAGCTTTAGACAAACAAAAGGGATTAACCTTATTTTTTTTTCGTAATTATCCTTCCTGGTCTTTTAGAAATGACGTCCGATGTTGTGTGAACTAACCGTGTAAATGTCTCTTTTAAATTGAACTTAAATCGCGCATGGTCGCTGGTAGGTATACATTTGGGAAAGTTCATTTTATATATATATATATATATATATATATATATATATATATATATATATATATATATATATATATGTATATATATATACATATACAGGGTGGGCCAAAATAAGGGTCCTATCTTTAAATTTGAATAACTTGAATTTTAATAACTTCCACAAAATAAAAGTTAAACTCACCAAACTTTATGTGTGTGTAGACTGACCCTTCCGAGATTTTTTGAAATAAACAAAACAAATTTTAGCCGAAAAACACTTCTTAAAACTTACAAAAACTAAAGTATTGTTTTTTGCACTGTTTTGAGTTTTTTAAGCAAAAATAATGTTTTCTAAATGAGGGTACGTTCCTTAGGGCTAATACGGCTCATGCTTGCTTCGGAAGGGGTCCTTTACTTATTCTAAAAAAAAACAAAAAAAACATCAATAAATAAAAAAGTTATGAATTTTTAAAAATAGGACCCTTATTTTTGCCCACCCTATATATGGCGGTTATCTATTCGATTTCAAGTATGAAGACTTTTGCGTGTCGATGTGATATTAGTGTAAAACCTCCAAGTGAGAGGCGCAAATATAGTTCTATAGGCCTGTCAGACTTTTACAGACCCTACCACAGAAGTGGCAGATGTTGTTATGATCTAGATCGATGTCATAATTATCCGTGCTTTATTTTGTCGCACATGCACTCGTTGGTTATTCAACAAACCGACACGGGACAGAGTTACCAAATTGCAAGCTTTGGCATGTGAGCCGTTCCACATGTCCTCCCTATGCTGGAGGTATCACGTCTTGGCTCTTCCCTGCAGCTATTTTCAGCTGCTGGTATTTCGCCCCATTCTTTTAAAAAATCTTGCTGTCATAGATATCGCTTTTTTCTACCTTGACCTATAAACATCTATTTCTTCTATCTACGAAAATCAATTGCAAATCACTTAAAATCGTCTGTAAGACAATCTTTGAATGGCTTACGCGGTTTGTACTGTGAGCGAGTGTTCCTAGTTAGTTCCACATAAATCACCTGATTGGGCCTCTGTGAACAGTAAGACAAACAAGATGACCAACCCAACGAAGTCTGTGTTTACTTTACAAAGTTGATACAACAGAGGCCTTATACACAGTTTACGGCCTGATATCACGTAGTGCTCATTCGCGATTATCCAAATTACCAAAAACCACACCAGCCTGTTCAATACGTCTACTTATCTCAACATCCGACGACCCGTTCCTCGAAATAACACTACTCAGATACATAAACAAATCCACTACAGACAGTCTGTGGCCTTTAACAGGTATATCCGGTTCATGATACGAGTGTCAATAGGCCGAGACAGACATAGCCTTTGTCTTGCCTCGGCATAATTCTATACGCTCATACTAAAGGATCCATAGTATAATGCATATCATTCTGCGAGTGAGCTACGAGATCAACGGCGTCTGTATAAAACAAGTCTTGAACAACAGTAGAGAATGTCCTTGGCGAAGACTTAAACCGCAGTAAGTTATACAGCCGACCTGCTGTGCGAAATGTAAGATACACACCTTTGTCACAGTTATTGAAGGCCAATGACAAAGTTACAGCTAAATTGATAAAAAACAAAGTAGGTACATGTATATCACCCTGTTTAACACCATTGCTAACACCAACGCGTTCTGAGAAGCAACCATTGCAGTTGACACATGTTTCCATATTTTCGTGAAGCTCACGGAGGACTCTAACAAGTTGGGAAGACATCCCAACGTACCCAGTCCTTTCCTGAGCGCACACCAATTAATATATATATATATATATATATATATATAGAACGCTTTTGTCAGATCAACACAGACCTGATATAGATCTAGAAGATGTTCAATACGCTTTTCATACATTTGACGCGCTGTAATGATCATACCAGTGGTACCCCCACTTCTTCTAAGGCCACACTGACTCTTATGAAGTACAAAAGGACTGATGTGGGCATTCGCGCGAGTCAGCAAGATTCTAGTAAGTAGCTTTCATGCTCCATTCAAAAGAAAGTTGCCGCACTCCACTTTCCTCCCTATGTCCTTGTACAAAGTACTTGGTAAACATGCCCGTCAATCCAGAAATGTTCAATTAACGCTTTAATTTGCACTGCTATTTGTCTTCAATCACAGCGAAATACCTATACATGTATACCATTTCGTCAGGTGCTCCGCATCTCAACTGCTATATAGCATCTTCATCTTACTTGAATGCAGGAACAGATTCTATTCCGGCAATGATAGTCCTCTGAGGTAAGCTATCTATCACATCAGTACTGACTATCGACAGATTAGTGAACAGATCAGTATAATGCTCTGTCCATCTATCAAGTAGCTTGCTTGAATCTATAATCGATTCTGTGTCATCCTTGGATTTTAATGGGGTAACACTAGAATGGCTAGGACCATCGACTGTCTTCATCAGGTCATACATTGTTTTACTGTCCTAAACATAAGCGGCATGCTGAATATCACGAGCCTTCCGTCGTCACCATTCATTCTTCATCCGTCTAAGTTCTTTCTGCAACTCTGATTTAATAGCTAAGTATGACTGTTCCCCAGACTTCGGATCCTGAGGTGGCAAACGGCTATCAACCCGCTTTTGATGAAGTTCATGCTATTTCTGTAGCAGTTGTGTGATGTGAGCATTATTGTCATCAAGATAGTCTTGACGCTTTCTCTTTGTTAGCGCAAGAACATCTAATGCAATTTCATAAATAAACTTTTTTAAACACTCACACGTACCATCAAGCGATATATGCTCAAGCCTGTTATGTATGCATATAGCAGTTTTCTGATCCTATAGTTTTGCAATATTTATTTTACAAGGACACTTGGCGTTATCGAATCGCTTTTTCGGCCTAATTACGAACCCCATGTCAGCACACAGCAGACAATGATCTGTCCAGCACTCGGAATTCCTTTTGACTCTAACCTTGCAGACGACCTGCAAGTCGCATCTGCGTGTGATGACGTAATCGATCAAATGCTATAGTTTGAGTCGTGAATGCATCCATGTGTTCTTATACTGTGGTTTCAGGTGAAAGCACGTGTTAGCTATCACTATACCCAGCTATGAACAAATTTGCAGTAAACGCAACCCGCTCTTATTAATACCTCCGACTCTATAACGTCCGAGTGGACGCCATGTTTGATAGTGCTTACTGACCCTATCATTGGAATCTTCCGAGACGTCGGGATAACTCTGTTTTGATCTTCATAAAAGGATTCTACTAACTCCGATGGGATTTCCAATGTATGAGAATAAAGAGAAAAAAAGTTGCGTACCGCTGACAAGCCAGAGGCAAGCGTAAGGTCATAATGCGCTCATAAAGACCACACGGATATTTCCGGGTTTAGAAACAACCAATATCTTGAGAAGAAATCCTACGCTATGAGCGTTTAGTTTTTCTTCCGGTTTCCCGATCCAGTAAAATATATATTAAGAGCCTTCCTCTACACGACCTTACTCTCAACAATATGGTCTCTAACAAGGCTGCTATATCAATGCTGAAACGTGACAGTTCTTGTCAAACAAGCGCTGTTTGTCTCTCCGGTCAGTAAGAACCATAACGATCAGGTTAGGTTCTGACGTTCCAACAAGCTATTTTCAAATTACATTTCGTATTACTCATTAGATTAATTCTGCTAAGCTAGAAACATAGTTGGTATGTACATATAGATCACATACGGTAAAAGTACCAGCACAGCAACAATATTATAGTAATCAACGCTTGTGCAAAACGATAACCACTCTCTGAGTATCGGCGACCATAAAACCGGTCACAGAATAACTGGCCGATGACGAGTAGTCGCTTAAAATGCAGGTGTTATGAGTTTTCCTTTTATTCATCTCCTAGATGCCGTACTTAACAAAGTCTAAAGAAGACATCTCTCCTAGTTGTACTGCAATATATCCATGGTCGAGACTAAATTTTCTGAGAACTAGAGCGTAAGTTTCTGGAAGTTTCTGTCAGGGTAATCCAAACCCTTAGCCTTTAGTTAAAAAAACTTAGGCATCGGGGATTCTGTTTTATAGCACGGAATACATGCATATATATATATATATATATATATATATATATATATGCACGTATATATTTATTTTCACACACGCACATATATATATATATATATATATATATAAATATATAATATATATATATATATATATATATATATATATATATATATATATATGAGAAAAGAAGGATGAGAGTAATCCGACGTAATGGGAAATGGAAAAGAAAAAAACCAAGAGATATTTTTTTATATATTCATCAACGTTTCGTCTTTATTGTAAAACTTCCTCAGGATGATAATTTGAAGAAAAATGTCATGTACATCGAAATATTGGAGTGATATGGATTGATATGATAGGTTGATGAGAAAAAGTAGTAGCTGTGGCTACTAAGAGCGCTAGACCAAGGTCCAGGTTGAGAAAAGTCAATCAGTGGCAGAGAGTGAAATGAATGTGGACGACTGTGAACGTTGATGTATAAAACATATCTCCTAGTTTTTTCCTTTTTCATTTCCCATATATATATATATATATATATATATATATATATATATATATATATGTATATATATATATATATATATACGTATATATTTATATCCACACACACGCACATATATATATATATATATATATATATATATATATTGTGTGTATTAAGGCAGCGTACTTTCATTTAAGCAAACATTATTTAATGGAGTATTTTGCTAAATAAGGCTTTTTTTATTTTTTCAATTTACCGAAGAGTTCATTTAGTATTTCGGTCGAATTGTTGTAAGTTCCGTGGGTTACTTGTTCCATTTTCACGAAAAAGGAAATACCAATGGAACACGAAACCCACGGAACTTACATATACCAATTTGACCGAAATACTAAATAAACTGTTCGGAAAAGTGAGAAAGGAAAAAAAAGAAGTCTTATCAAGCAAAATCATTACGTGTTATTTAATAATTTTCATATATATATATATAGATATATATATATATATACACACATATATATATATAAATAATTTGAAAAAAATTATAAAAAAATAAATATTATTGATTTAAAATTAATACATATATATATATATATATATATATATATATATATATATATATATATTATCTGCACCTGTCCGACGTTTCTCGTGAGTATGTTAATATGTTAATACGATTCTTAATATTTCTGTTAATTTAAAAGAAAACATGGAAGTGATTGTAAGGCGAAATCGATAGTTACTCAAAATTAGCAATTCATTATTCTTTTTATTAATGCCCGTTCTATTTACAGGTAAAAATAAGGATGCCATCGATATATTACCCTGTAAATGTATAAAGTACAAAGTAATTTCCAGCATATTATTCTTTATCTCTCTATCTCCCCCTCTCTCTCTTTCTGTGTACATCAACTTTTCTATCTCTCTCTCTTTCGTTCTCTCTCTCTCTCTCGTACTCTCTCTCTCTCTCTCTCTCTCTCTCTCTATATATATATATATATATATATATATATATATATATATATTAATACGCTAAGGTGTACGTACGTGTGTCACGCTTCCGGCAAACGCTCTGCGCATGCGTGCCGCACCTAGATTATTAACAACATTTAATTAGTCTAATTTTTGCATCATATTTTAATTATTTCCCTTTAGCGCAACGGTAAGCGACGTAGTAATTTTGTCTTTGGCCCGACTTGTTTATAGTTCGATCCCAACTAACCGCTACGATTTTTTTTTCTACATTTCGAGGGGATGGGGAAGAAATAATACATTTTTTTTAATCACCTGGTCAAAAAGTACTTTTTTGTGTTGCTTAAAACTTAAAACTATTTTTTGTTTTTTATTTTGGCGTTTTTAGGGCATGTCTATTATTCTTTTTTTGTTGTTTGTTTTTTGAACGGACGTTAAGCAATGTTTTTTTTTTCAATGATAGTTTGAACTAAGTATTTATTTTTTATTTGCACCACTTCTTAAAGTGTTAAAACATTTATTTATTATTTTTGGATGGTTAGGGATCAGTATTTATTTTTTAAATGTTTTGAACGGACAATAAGCAATGTTTTTTTTTTGTTGTTTTTTCTCAGTGAAACCCCGAGAGCGTGGTCGAAAGAAAGAGAGAGTGTGTGTTCGTAAGAGAGGGAGGGGGGGGGAATAGAGAAAGAGTGAAAACGCAATAAAAACAAATAAATAAATCGCACTACGATTTTTTTTCTACATTTCGAGGGGATGGGGAAGAAATAATACATTTTTTTTAATCACCTGGTCAAAAAGTACTTTTCTGTGTTGCTTAAAACTTAAAACTATTTTTTGTCTTTTATTTTGGCGTTTTTAGGGCATGTCTATTATTCTTTTTTTTTTTGTTTTTTGAACGGACGTTAAGCAATGTTTTTTTTTTCAATGATAGTTTGAACTAAGTATTTATTTTTTATTTGCACCACTTCTTAAAGTGTTAAAACATTTATTTATTATTTTTGGATGGTAAGGGATCAGTATTTATTTTTTAAATGTTTTGAACGGACAATAAGCAATGTTTGTTTTTTTTGTTTTTTCTCAGTGAAACACCGAGAGCGTGGTCGAAAGAAAGAGAGAGTGTGTGTTCGTAAGAGAGGGAGGGGGGATAGAGAAAGAGTGAAAACGCAATAAAAACAAATAAATAAATCGCAAAAAGTAAACTTACTAACAAATAGAAGGTGCTTTGTTACATTAGGACCCGCGCTAACTTTGACCCCGTCGTTAGGGTTAGGGTCAGTGAGGGGTTAGGGTTAGCTATAAAGTTCAGGATCATTGGGGGTTAGGGTTAAAGTTAGGGTCAGGGCCAAAGTTAGCCCAGGTCCCAATGTAACAAACTACCAAATAGAGACGTAAAAAATAAGACAATGACAATGATATTGTATAGTTAACATCTGAGAAGTTAAGTTTCTTATTTTGTGTCACGATCTGACACTCCCATTTAATAAGATTTAGTATTTACTTTTGCCCCTGACAACGGGGGAGGGGAGTCGCGACCGATAGTGATTGCTGAAGAGACAGCTTTTACCCCGACAACCGAGTAATATAATAAATATATATACTTCCATCCCGTCACGCAAAATTTTGGTGAGTAAGATATGTGCATATTTCTAGCCACCGGATAATATTATTAACAGTAAATTATACAGATTGATGTAGAAAACACTGTGGAATTCCTTTTTTTTTTCAGTGAAACACAGAGAGCGCGTACGAAAGAAAGAGAAAGTTTGTGTTCGTAAGAGAGAGATAGAGGGAGAAGATAGAGAAAGAGAGAGAGAGAGAGAGAGAGAGCGAGAGAGAGAGAGAGAGAATAAACGTAATTGAAAAGTGAAAACGCAATAAAAACAAATAAATAAATCGCAAAAAGTAAAAAAATTTTTAACAAAAACGAAAGTGAGGAAAGTCGTGATTCAAAGCAAAATAAAAAAGAAAATCTAATCGAGAAAAAAAATAACAAGCATAATTTCGTTTTATTTCGGAAGCCTGCCAGTTTTTACGGTATATCAACCCTTTTTAGTAGTGTCCATCGTACAAGCGTTATTTGAATGCGAATTATTAATTTTTTTAAATATTTCACTCTTATCCGAGGGGTGCTCATAATAAAACAAGCGTAACTTACTAACAAATAGATGGTGCTTTGTTAGATTGGGACCCGCGCTAACTTTGACCCCATCGTTAGGGTTAGGGTCAGGGAGGGGGTAGGGTTACCTATAAAGTTCAGGGTCATTGGGGGTTAGGGTTAAAGTTAGGGTCAGGGTCAAAGTTAGCCCGGGTCCCAATGTAACAAAGTACCAAATAGATACGTAAAAATAAGACAAGGGCAATGATATTGTATAGTTAACATCTGATAAATTAATTTTTTTTATTTCAAATATTTATTTAGTTATATTGTCAAATTCGTCAAACAAAAATGGCGTTCGCTTATTTTAGGTGAGGTGGTCGCTAATTTCAGACTTTATAAAAGGCTAAATTGTCCGATTACAGTAGAGGATCTCTTTACATTAGCGGCTAACCCGAGATGTAGGGGAGGGCGCCACTCTTTCCCCAGGACTGCTTCATTGTCCTTGATCCTGACCTTATAATACTGAGAGTTTTAGCAATGTTTGTTTTAGTCTTTGCTATGACTCAACCGAGGATAGAACTCTGGTATCCCGTTTCATTAGCGGAAACGCTTACCAAATGGGCCGGTTTCAGGCTTACGGTATGTATTTATTTATTTATTTATTTATTTTATTTTTTAATATTTAAAATTTCTTCTTCTTCTTCTTCTTCTTCTTATTATTATTATCATTATTTATATATTAATACGATAGAGTGTGTGTTATTTATTTTGTGTATCACGATCTGACACTCCTATTTAAGAAGATGTAGTGAAGAGACAGCTTTTGCCCGGCAACCGAGTAATATAAATAAATATATATACTTCCATTCCGTCACGCAAAATTTTTGCGAATAAAATATGTGCATATTTCTAGCCACCGGATAATATTATTAACAGTAAATTATACAGATTGATGTAGAAAACACTGTGGAATTTCCACAGGGTCCCGCTAGTATATATTTAATAAGCTAACTCACGTAACAGATTAATAAATACGTCCCATAATGGATGGGTGCGACCCAATGTATATAATATAATACATTAAAGAGAAAAAATCGCATCACTTTAAAAGTAAACTTAACTTATGATAGCGTTCATAACAGCTGTCATTATCACCAAAACACAAACAAATCAAATCAAAACAACAAATCTTAAATATATATATATATATATATATATATATATATATATATATATATATATATATAGTGTACGTAGGGTTGTTAGTTCATATCTGTAAATCCCGTGAAGCTACGGTATTTATAAGAAAGTGCTCAATGACAAGTAGTGCTGTATTTTATTTATAAAATCATTTTGGCTACATATGTGCATACATTTGTTTCCTTTTGAATAAAGTCGTAGCTTAACCATGCATGCGCATATGTAGCCAAATATGTTTGTATAAATAAAAAATTATACTAACATATATGTATATATCTGTCTCTAACTCTCTTTCTTACGAATGACGAGCGAATGAGATGTTGAACAATCGTGTGTAATTGGCAGAGTGCGAGAGAAGAAGAAAGGTTTAGAAAGAGAGAAAATGTTAGTATTGAAACTGTCTATTTTTATTCGTACTCCAGTCAATAAATACGGAAGATAAGAAAATGAAAACTGTTAAAAGAAATGCAAAAGAAAACAAATGCAAGATGGCTGTCATAAGAAGAAGTCGCAAACAAAATGGGAATAATTTCGTGGGAATGGCCAACATCGACAATTACGACTGAAAATATGATTTAAATCACCAAAATCTAAGTAAGGTTGTTACGTTTTACTAATGGAAAAATAAAAAAATAAATTTGAAATTTTAATATTTTCAGAACACTGGCGACTGTTAAGTCTGTTTAGAAATTTTAACAAACAGTTTCTACTACTGAAATAATTATTAGTTTGGATAAAATATGTAAGCGATGAAATCGATAAGAATTCTATTATATTTATCAAAACAATACATATTAAAAATGTACGTATTTCATTAGCTAGGCAGAATCAAATATTTAACTGTGAGATGTATTGTTAGTGAACTTCGAAACCTCTGAAACTATTATTCTGAAGTTTAGGACATATATTATGTGTATAAACGCTTACGTAATAGGCTGTATATATTGACTATGGTTTCTTTCTCACTTAAAATCTTGTTATCGCGTTTTATTTTCAAAATATGAATAGATATAGTGTCTATATATATATATATATATATATATATATATATATATATATATATATATATTAATACACACACGAACACACACACATAACCATATATATATAAATATATATATATTTATATATATATATATATATATATATAATTAATAGTATTAACAGGTGAAAAACGTGATATAAACAAAAAAGTCAAAATACACAATAGGATCGATTTTTGAATGGTATGATTAACCTTAAAGCTAATCATAGCTCTTTAAAATCGATCATATTGTGTATTTTGACTTTTTGTTTATATCACGTTTTCAACCTGTTATTAAGAAAGATATGTTGCACCTTCCAAAATATCTGTTTTTGTTCTTGAGATTATTGCGAATATTTCTATTACAAGTTGGTCATATTAGGGTTGATATAGAATTTATATTTACGAGGAAATTATGAAATAGTCAAGTTGTTACTCTGTAATAAAAAATGGATTTCTGAAACGCATGTACACATGAATAATATTGTTAAATCTTATTATTTTTGGAACGTGATTACTAAATATTAATGATGTCATGCTTTTTGCATTTTACCGAATTAATATATATATATATATATATATAATATTAAATTATAGTTTAATATTAAACCCACGTACGATGTCGTTTCGAGCTTACGAGTCTCATCAGCGCAAGGAAATAACAATCTGAGACAATCACAGGGCGCGAACCCGGTCCACAGAGACACCTTGAATCTATAAGCGTTCACCTTGTCCCATGAGATCGCGAGAGACTTTCACGTGATAACAGAGAAATTAAGGGATATTTACACAGAAATCGGCGTGTCAATAGAACTCGACGTGGTCGAAGCATTGCACTGAGGCTCTAGGTGAATGTTTATTTTTAATCTTTCCGATAATGGTCTACTTTCAATTTTACTTTAAAGGGGCTTCTAATAATATTCATCGAAACACCTTGGATCTTTAACCGTTCACATAGTCCCATAAGGCCACGAGAGATTGTCACATGATAACGGAAAAATGAAGTGATATTTACACTGAAATCGGCGAGTCTAACTATCTAAACATTCTATTACACTCAACTACAGAGTCGGAGCATTGCACTGAGGCTTTGGGCGAATGTTTACTTTTACTTTTTCCGAGATATATATATATATATTATTATATATATATGAAGCAATCCAACAAAAGATATAAGCGTCAACTAATATCTTATAATTAGTGAAACATCTGCTGTTTGTATCTTGGAGTAATGTCCTTCCTGATTATGCTTCTCAACTTGTATGACCTGGATGGACTGTATGGATTCAACAAAAGTATGTTTTTGGATTGATATGTTTGATGTTATGTATTTTTATATATTTGTGTATATAATTTTATATATTTTCAAAGCGTAATTTTATTGCCTGTAGTAGTATAACTGCGGTAATGGTCCTCTGAAGAGAAGAATTATCTTTGAAAACTCATGAGCTAAGGACTTAAGGATGCTTTGCATGAACTTTGAATTCTAATAAAATTTGATTGACACCTTATTTTATTACTTCATTTTATATTATAATATTATTATCATATATATATATTATATATATATATATATATATATATATATATATATATATATATATATATATATTATTATATATTATCATTATTATCATTATTATTTACTCACTAGGAGTTATCACACTGGTCATCGTCAGCGATCGCCCACTGCTAACAACCTGTGGTATTCTCTGGAGTCTGAGTGACAACAAGTCTCCTCAGACTTCCAGTATGCTCCACCTCTTTTCGTTCATCACCGCTGATGACCTTGCAGTATCGCAACAGCCACCTACCACCAATTTCCTGCTGATAAGGGCCATTGGTCCCCTCTGGAGCCCGAGTGGCAACAAGCCTCCCCAAGGTCCTAGAGCTGTCCGCAAATTATTATTATTATTATTATTATTATTATTATTATTATTATTATTATTATTATTATTATTATTATTATTATTATTATTATTATTATTATTATTATTATTATTTATTTATTTATGTATATATTAGTAAAATTTAATCTTAATTATTTCTACACTTGATTATTGGGGATATGGTCGTTTGATCAGTACCATTGGAGAGCCATGAATATTATAACTGTCATGTTTTTAAATTTCCGAAACAGTTACATGGTAAAACAGCCGATGATCCCCGTTTTAATATTTCACGCTTAAGTTAAAGTCCCTTGTTATTGTTTCATATATATATATATATATATATATACACAGAGAGAGAGAGAGAGAGAGAGAGAGAGAGAGAGAGAGAGAGAGAGAGAGAGAGAGAGAGAGAGAGAGAGAAAGCCATATATACTATCGGAGGCATCCAGTGTTATCCGGGGATGAGCGTGGTCCTTATATACACTGCGTTCAAACATCATATGTAAATCAGGTTTTTGTCATTACTCAAACACTTTCCAATGGAAATCGATAAAATACGTCCGCCGTATGACAACATATTGCATGCACAAATCGAGAATTTTAACCGATCTACCCATTAGTAAACAAATAGGGGAATTTCTTTAAAATATCGCATGAATCATTGTATTTATTCACATGTAAAGTACATTAAAAAAAATTCAGGGAACAATTGAAGAGGCAAATTAAACAAAATGTTTATTTTAAGGTTATTCAATCCAAACACAACATTGATGTTACATTTAACTGTTAAGTTTTCTTCCGTTAAACAATTGATATCTTACGTAGCCACCATCATTGGAAATAAGTGAAAAAATAGTTTCGTCCATTGAATATTTCATCTTCTTGATTGCATCAGATAAAAACTGCAGATGACAGAATATTATTTTAGGGGTCACTTTTTGAATTGTACTATCTTACACTGTGGTAAACATTCATCGCAAGAATACATCAGAAGGTATTTGATTGAGTTAAAATCATGAAAACATGCTCTCCATTCTATAGTTCTCAATATTTGGCACAAGAACAGTTCTAATAATCAGTGGTAAACCTTACCGCATGAGGTGAAACATTATCGTGCATGTAAACAAAGTTTTGCGGAATGTCAATGTTTTACTCTCATACCATCGTTGACTTTAGAAAGCCCAACCTGTTTGTTGTCGACTGTTCCTTTTGAAAATGACATCGCCCGCTCTTTGCTAACGTCTGAGTAAAACAAGAATATTCTGACAAGTAGTAGCGTACTTTTAGAAGTCGATCGGGTCCTGGGGAATCGGTCTATTCTTATCCTTAAGCAGCCATAATTATATTTTTATACTACCACCAAGTACTCATGTACTGAGAAGTGTTTAATTAAATACCGAAAAAATATATACATGATGTATGATTTTATAATATAAGTGAAACATCTATATTATATTTTTTATACAAACATTTTGGCTACATATGTGCAGACATGTTTCGAATAATACCCTTTTCAAGACAGATGGCTCGTCTGACTAAAATGATTGTGGTTAGAGCGAAAAACTAAATGATATTTGGAAACATGATATTTGTTTCCCTCGCTCTCACTATTACCAGAAACAGCATTAGTCGAAATATGTCTGCAAATATGTAGCCACAATGTTTGTATAAATAAAATATATACTAAAATAAATATATACTAGTTATTTGGTACTATTATATAAACTCAGTATGTATATAATATTATCTCTTATGAATAAAACTCAGAAGAAAGATATAATTATTTTATATCTCTCACTACCGCTAACAGGTTTTCGTGGTCCATTGGTAAGGGCTTCGGACTCTAGCCACTCTAGCTCCGGTTTCAAATCTCGGTATAATCAGTCACGCTGATGAGCCGTAAAACGGAAAAACACGTGTCTGTCGATAATTATATTTTATGAAAATAGACGCTTCCTATATGGGGGAATCACACTGGTGAAAATGGAACAATGTTTATCTTAGCATTTAGGTAAATGCTTGTCCACAATTAAAACAATATTTAAATACGTCTATCTGTCAATATTGCAAAAACATCAATAATAAAAATGATTAGGTTTATGTTCGATATATCTCCCACTACTGTTAACGAGTTTTTAGGGCACCGGGCTACAAACACTCTGGTCCCGGTTTCGAATCTCGCTAGTATCAGCCACGATTATTCGCTGTAAAAGGGCACAACACGTGTCTGTGAATGATTATATATATATATATATATATATATATATATATATATATATATGAACAAACATATGAATCCAATGCTGACCAGAAGCCTTCGCACCTCTGACACGCGTACCAACCATAACACATCGATTTCTTCTATTTCACTTAACTTGATTATCAACGACTAATATAGCCTAGTCTGACGTGATTAAATCTATATTATAACGACTTCAGTCGATTTGCCGGTGACGACGTGCTAATTACCCAAAGGATGGTCAAGTTTTAAAATAGACAAACAGTTATGAGATTTGCAATCAATTATTCAATTTTGCTTTTCTCTCACGAAGAAACCGCTTAAAGATATATCACTTTGTATTCACCTTTCATGCCCTGATATTAGCAGACAAATATTTCCCGCAAGCATTTACCTATGAAAATCAGAACTTTGTAAGCACGGATGGCCCAAATAACCTATCACTTTTGTTCAACACACCTGAAAATCACAAAGTCAACAGGTCAGCTGGTAAACATACACGTATTTATTCCTGAACTAACAGGACCCCGTGAAAATCCCAGGATTGCCTGTCAACCGTTCTCTCTTTTTTACCGTAAAAAGGAAAATATTCTTTGAATAAATAAAACGAATCTCACTTTTAAATCGACGACGACAGAATTCTATTCATAACGTTATTAGATTTGTGGACAAAAAGTCTTGGAATAAGAAACGATTTTATAACCAGCTTCCGCAGATTATTATAAATTACATTTCACCCTCAGAGGTCAGGCGATCTCATTTTTAAATGGGTGTTAAAGTGTAAATGGCACAAGCGGATTATAATACAAATACGAACCATCCAACTTAATGGATAGAGTGTTCACTACTGTGCCGAGGGACCGGGGTTCAATCTTCAGTCGTGTCATACCAAGAAATCAAACAATAATACTGATGCTCCCATCTCATACACTGATGATTAAAAGATGGGAATCAATGGTAAGTCGGACAATACAGTGAAAGGGGTAGTGTATTCCTCTCATACATTTCGATGTAGTACCCAATAAAAAAGAAGGTTTCCGGTCGCCCTCGACTACGGTGGATCCTTATATTTATTATTTATACAGATATTATATAGATTATCTAATTTTTTATGATATTTATACATATATTATAAAGATGATCTCATTTTTTATGATATTTATGCAGATATTATATAGATGTTCTCATTTTTAATGATATTTATGAAGATATTACATAGATGATCTCATTTTTGATAATATTTATACAGATATTATATAGATACTCTCATTTTAATGACATTTATACAGATATTATATAGATGATCTCATTGTAAATGATATTTATACAGATATAATACAGATGATCTCAAGTTAATGATATGTTTACTAATATTATATTAATGATCTCATTTTTAATTGTTTTTTTAAAGATATTATATAGATGATCTTATTTTTTATGATATTTATACAGATATTATTGTTGTGGGGTACAAATCACCCCTATTGAAGAACTAATGGAAGCAACCATCTATAATAAATACCATGGTTGCAAAGACTCAAACAGGACATTCCTATTATGTGAGTGTCCACGTGTGGAATCTGTTCCGATGGATACTACACCCTATAGACCGGTGTTGTCTTGGCCTTCGGGGCATGATTCCGCCGGTCTATGGGTCTGTCCTGTGCAGTTCTAGGAGGTCCACCCTCCCAGGCTTTGCCTCTCCTCTTTGGGGAGGAGTAAGTTGATAGCTTACTGCCTGAGGCGCCCCTACCGGGGAATGCCGACGGGGCTGTCCAGGCAATTTTTAATGGCTAAAGCGCTCACGTTCTCGGGCGCTAGCTTTTCAAATCCCACTTTCCGACCTTGTGTCACATACTCCTATAGTGGGTAGGTGTTAAATATTGAGGACATTCCTATTCATGTTTTACCGCATGGTAGGAATCCGGTCATCTCCTACCACATTTAGTGGCGTTACTGTATTGCTATAAATAAATACATTGTATATTTTAACCTGTCACAATTTGTGGTTGTTATCTTTGTGACCCCTAGCACGGGTCTACAACAATTATATAGATGATATAATTTCTGATGATATTTATACAGATATTATACAGATTATTTCATTTTAATGATATTTATAAAAATATTTTAAAGATCTCATTTTTAATGATATTTATACAGATATATAGATTATTTCATTTTTAATGATATGTACACATATATATATAGACGATCTAATTTTTTTATAATATTTATACAGATATAATACAGATGATCTCACATTAATGATATTTTTAAAGATATTATATAGATGGTTTCATTTTTAATTGTTTTTTACATATATTATATAGATGATCTCATTTCTGATGATATTTATACAGATATTCTATTGATGCTTTCATTCTTGATGATATTAATACAGACGATCTCATTTCTGATGTAATACGTGTTGAAGTGTAAATGACACGAGCGGATTATTACACAAATACGAACCATCCAACTTAATGGATAGAGTGTTCACTACTGTGCCGAGGGACCGGGGTTCAATCTTCAGTCGTGTCATACCAAAAAATCAAACAATAATACTGATGCTCCCATTTCATACACTGATGATCAAAAGATGGGAATCAAGGGTAAGTGGGACAATACAGTGAAAGGGGTAGTGTCCTCCTCTCATACATTTCGATGTAGTAGTTAATAAAAAGGAAGTTTTCGGGTCGCCCTCGACTACGGTGGATCCTTATATTAATTATTTATACATATATTATATAGATGATATATTTTTTAAATATCTTTATACAGATATTATATAGATGATCTAATTTTTGATTATATTTATACATATATTATATAGATGATCTCACTTTAATGATATATTTACTAATATTATATAGATTATCTCATTTTTAATTGTTTTTTAAAGATATTATATAGATGATCTCATTTTGATGATATTCATACAGATACTATATGGATGATCTCATTTTTTATGATATTTATACAGATATTATATAGATGATCTCATTTTGATGATATTAATACAGATACTATATAGATGATCTCATTTTTAATGATATTTATAAAAATACTATATAGATGATCTCATTTTGATGATATTTCTACAGATATTATATAGATAATTTCATTCTTGATGATATTAATACAAATATTATAAAGATCTCATGTTTACCAATATTTATACAGATATTATATATATATTATTTCACTTATAATGATATGTATACATATATATATATATATATATATATATATATATAGACAATTTCATTATTAATGATATTTATACAGATATGATACAGATGATCTCACTTTAATGATATTTTACAGATATTATATAGATGGTCTAATTTTTAATTGTTTTTTTTACATATAACATAAAGATGATCTCATTTTCGAGGATATTAATACATATATTATGTTGATGATCTCATTTTTAATGATATTTAAATAGATATTATATGGATAATTTTATTTTTAATTATATTTATACAGATATTATATAGATCATCTCATTTTAACCATATTTTACAAATATTGTATATATGATCTCATTTTTATGATATTTATACAGCTATATAGATGATCTCATTTAAATGATATTTATACAGATATTATATAGATGATCTCATTTCCAATGATTTTCATAATGATATTAAGATGATAACATTTTTAATGATATTTATACAGATATTATATAGATGATCTCATTTTTTAATCATATGTATACAGTTATATAGATATAGATGATCTCATTTTTAAATGATATTACAACATATATCATATAGATTATTTATTTTTTAATGATTATTATACATATATCATATTGATGATCTTATTCATAATATGCTTAATCACTCACTAATCGAAACTACTAAGAAAGCTAACAATTGATCTCTATATGAGATACATAAACATTCGAGTGTTACATTAAAGTTCTCCTTTACCTCTCAAGCATTGCCTTTGTAAATAAGTTAATAACATTAATTTTCCTCTCCCTAAATGACCAGTTGATTATGTGATATTTCTTTTGGTCTATTTGTCTTACGGGATTCCAGGACAAGAATTCATCTGGTCTGGTGGAGTATCCAGATAAGTGCTGTTACTTGAGTTAACTTCACTAGGAGAAAATACACCATGAAGAGTATAGGAGTGTAGCCAAATCGAGATCTTATTTTGGCTTTGAATACTATGTTATATTTGGTCAGGGTTTACTTGTAGGGTGAAGTATTCTCATGTTAGGTTTTCCTGACACACCCTTTTACAGAGAGACCGACGATGTTCGGGCATGGTGTCTAGTACGTAATTCAAAGCTCGTAATATATGTATGCGGTTGTGGGCGTCCAATCACTGGTTACTTCTACATGAGCATGCAATTATACAAGCGCTCCCACAAATTCTTTTACGCGCCCTTCAGTTTTAAGGTATCTCCTGCTTTTAACAGATGTGACGTATAATCGTCAGTTCCTTTTTACGTATATCAATGTGTGTGTGTATGGTTGTTATTAGTCTCTTTCATTCTCTCTTTTCTTATGAATAGTTTCGTTACAATTTAAAGCAAACTTTACCTATTTCTTTCTTTGTCATTTTCCGTCGTTGTTTCTGTTGTTTCTTTTACCGCCGTTGTGATTCGTATTCTCTATCATTGCCGTTGAGTTTTCGTCAATATTGCTTCTCTCTTTACATCTCCGTGATCGTCATAGTGGTAACTGTGCGTTAATATCTTCTCTTTTTCTTTTCCCGGGTGGCCACGTCTCATCAGAGTGTCTAGTGAACACATTTTTACATATAAAAATTCTCGAAGCGTTTGTGATTAATCTACGACAATGGCGTATGTCAAAACAAAAAAAAGTACACTTACAATTTGGAACACATCGGTGTAAGTTCAAAATGTCTCTTCCTTTTTTCACTCTGTTTTCGAATAACTGTTTATTTAAATTATTCTTTCAATTTATTTATCTTAATATATCGTCAAAGAACCACAACCATAACTTGCATCGGTTCTTTCAATTTCCTTATCTTCATATATCGTCGAACAGACACAACCATAACTTTCATCTGTTCTTTCAATTTCTTCATTTTAATATATCGGATAATCCTTGTAATCCCATCCTTTATATATTCGTATTTTTATGTTTATTTATTCAAAATTTAAAACTTTTTCTACATCTTACGCGCGTTTCACAACAAAATCAAGTGAAATACATAGTATTCATCTTAACTTCGTTGATCATCTGAAAAAAATGTTCATTCAATAGTAATAGGAAAAACACATCATTCAAAATACATGAGAAAAGAAGGTGGGAACACTTCTAAAAATATTTTTTGACAAAGGTAATAGCAAGTAAAAATACATGAAACAATTCACATGAAAAATAGTGACAAAAATACAGGACTCTTCAAGATAATCCTATTCCCAAAACTTAAAACGACTCTTCGAACAAGTTCTTACATGCAAATTCAACTGAGTTAGCATCAACCCACCCGACTGCAAAGCAAACACCCCTGAAACTCCCACAATAAAACTAGAAAACCCGATATATATATATATATATATATATATATATATATATATATATATATATATATATATATATATATATATGTGTGTATAAATACACTAGTGGGTACCCGTTGCCCGGCCTTGTCCGGGAGAAAAGTTATAGAATGAAATAAAATTTGTAAACCGGCGACCGACACAAATAAGTCACAACGGATAGTTTTAATGGTAATATACAGATGTCGATTTTGAGTTGTGGAAAATCTATGTACCTGAGAAAATGTTTACCTCGGAGTGTATCAAAAATAGAAATTGGCACAATGTAGAAGGATATCTGGTTCGTTGGTGCATTTTAACTGTTTTTTTTGTTTCATCCAAGGATAACAGATGTAGGTGGTTCTACAGAATTTGAACCGAAACGAAACAAACAGATTTTTGTCGAATAATTTTAACGAGACAAAAGCAAATGAACAAAAAGTTGGAGAAAAGAAGTGATTTCAAAAAGCAGCCGAAAAAATAAAAAATAAAAAATACTTATCTTTATTAAAACCCAGCAACTTACAATAAATAACATTACGTATGAAATTAGTAATACCATTTTAAAATACTTAATGCAAATACAATTTATCCTGTGACGCTAATTATGGCATCGTTGATTTTAAATTGTAAAAGTTCTACTGGAATTGTACTAGTTTGTCCTTTTGGCGTCTAACGACTTCATATACGCGTTCCCGGCTACCTTTTGAGATTTTCTTTCTTCTCCAGCTTTTTTTTTTATTTGTTGTTTTCTACTCGACGATGATTTGACAAAAAATCGAAAGTGCCAGTGATACATATGGAATATTCATTAAGGTTTTTTTGATTTTGACACAAAAAACATTATTAGAAAACTTGACACAATAAAAAAGGTTTAATCAAACAGACGAATTCTGTTATATTTAACAATGTTAGCTTAAAAAAAGAAATACATGATGTGTAAAAAAAACAAACGGAACGTGAGAAAAAATGAGGATATTTTAATGCTTGGTTTGTCTTCTGAATATAGGTTTCTTCATTGTGGAGATAAGCGGGGCTGCAAATTCAAAAAGCTCTGAGGAACGAGCCTATGATAATTCCGGATTTTATTCTGTTGTTGTGGTCGGAGTAAAAATGTATAACATTATTTTTATTCGTTGATTTTCAAAAGACTGAGAAGTTTAAACTGTTTGGAATAATGTGCAAAGTGATATCAAGGACGTTGAGGATGTGATTATTTTCTAATTCAGAGGTGAATGAAATGGTACGTCTAATTTTATTGAGTTTGTCAACTATGTCAGGAAGATTAATATGATTAAGGATTTACTCAACACAAACACCCGTTCCCAACTACTCCTAGGAACACTTCTTCCCTAGCCGACATTTAGAAAATAATATCTGCGGCATGCCCGATTTTTTATATTGGTAAAACGGCCACAAATATATAAATCCAGCATTTACGAACATAAGCATGAGCTCAAACACAACACTTCCACTAAAGCACTAGTCATACACTGACACACTTTTACCCGCAATTTTAACTTTAGAAACTGCACCCTCCTCAAGACTGAATACTCTCTCCCACGTCGTAAGTGCATCGAAAGCGCTATAATACTTCTCTCATCATAATCATAAGTAAACCTCAGACTTGGATCTTATTCCTTAAGCAAACATCTGGCAAAAATCGCACTGAAACATAAATGTCAGGCAACTGCTTAAATAACTGCGATCCCGGTTAAAGTAACTTTCCTTTTTTATTACATTTCATCCATATTTCCATTTCTTTTCCTTTTCCTTCTCTTTTTTCTTTCCCATCTTTTTTCCGATGTTCGCGTCTCTGCCGCACGCTTTTCATTATTGTCTTTTTTACAAATGATAAAACATGTGCCAATAACATCCCGTTCTGAGTTCTTTTCCTACGTTTTTACCGTCATCGAATAAATTCAAAAGCTTCACTTTTTCTGAAGACGTTCGTTGATCCGAACGAAACCGGAAAAATCTCTCGTTTCTTGATGATTTATTCCTGTATTTAATTTGTTTTCAGTTCTGTCATATATATATATATATATATATAAATATATATATATATATATATATATATAATAGTAAGCAAAATAACAACGAACGCTACAATAACCAATAAAAATAATTACATAAAAATACATTACATATTTAAGTGATAAAAATCGTACATATGTCTTGGTCCAGTGGTAGAACGCTGGACTATAGACATCAATATCGAAGGTTCGATCTCTGTCTTAGTTAGCCATGCTGATGACGGCTGTGAGCCAGCAACACGTGTCCATGGATTACTTTTATGTACGTATAAAATAAATAAATATATATATATTAACGAAAAATACGTCCTATGAAGTTAAGGGTGACTAATAATGAAATTTTCTGCATCTTAATCACTTGGAAGTGAGACAATCGAAATAATAGAAAGCAAAATAACAACGAACGCTACAATCACCAATAAAAATAATTACATAAAAATACATTATATATATATATATATATATATATATATATATATATATATAGTCAAAATAATAGATAAAACAATCAATAAAATTAACTTACATAGTGCAATTTTATATCTTGTCTTAAACAGAACTTGTTGGAAAATGTAAGTGTCAAATTCAAGCAAATGATAGATACGTTTAAAGAAGAAGAAGACGAAGAAGACGAAGACGAAGAAGAAGAAGAAAATTAAGAAGAAGAAGAAGAAGAAGACGAAGAAGAAGAAGAAGACGAAGAAGACGAAGAAGAAGAAGAAGAAGAAGAAGAAGAAGAAGAAGAAGAAGAAGAAGAAGAAGAAGAAGAAGAAGAAAAGGGGATAATTAGTAGAAGAAAACGAAGACGCGAAAATAACACAGAGGGGATATTCAGGTTAATGTTATGCATTGGGAAAAGTTGACACGGGCGTCAGTAGTATAGCTGGGGAGTATATATATATTCTAGCAAAATACGTTCACACAATCGTATATTTTTGCTAGTAAATATAATGCTTAATATGAATCTCTTAATGAATAGTTTTATATTCATAAAATTAAGAAAATAAAACTAATGAAAACATCTCAAGGATAGAATTCTTAGCGGATATTCAGTGAATGTACATTTACGTGATTTTACGGAATACCATCAATAAAACGCCACGTGTTCACGTGACACGTGTTTTTTATGATTACATTATTTTTAGCGGGAGTAGAGGTAAGTTTTTGCTATGTAATTTTAACGTAAATTGATGACTTTGGTGTTTATATTTCCCTGACTACTCCAATTTTTATTTTACTCATTTTACATTTTTAGTAATAGTGGAAGTGCTGGATAGTGTGAGGGAGGAGGAAGCGGGAAGTATCTACCGTCTACCGTGTAAGGGGAGGGCAACTTCATTAGTCAGGTAGTTTTCGTTTTCCGGTTGGCTCCTTTTTTTCATTCGGGATTTCGTTCGCTGGTGTTTAACCGCTGGCGGGCCCCCACCTCCTCTTTGTGTTACTTAAAACGACCACGGTTCGCAGATTGTTTTTTTTTAATATTAAAATAAGTGATTTTTTATGTTGTATTGTTTATTTTTGTTTTTTGTTTTTTCCAGCGTGATCGATGAAAAGCTCTTCGAATTAAAAATGGCGGATTGGTAGTTCAGTAACCCGTCGCTGACACCATCGCCAGACAAGAATCGAGCAGCTCATATCCGAAGAAAGTTTTTGTTGTATGCATCGGACAAATATTATTCTTAAAAATACTTTATTTTTCATGTAAATTAATAAAGTGGAGATTCTATTAAATTACTACGACAAACAAAACCGAACACTTCAACAAAGTTTAAAAGTAACGGTAATCAATTAAGAATAACCTAATTTTGTCTTCGAATATTAAAAGCTGGTTAAATTTATTTATATTTGTTCTCTTATTTACAGAAAGAATATTACTTTGTACGAAATTGTAAAACACTGGAAACCGTCTAAATAGTGTATTATTTTTTTAAATGAAACAAATTGAATCGATAAATGTATAGTTTATTTCATTCCATACGCTGTTTCGACATATTCTCTACCTTCTTTCGATATGAAAATGTTTAAAGAAAAAACTGTTTTTACATCACAAATGAATGAGGAACGGCAATAGATAAGAGTAAGAACAGAATAAGGAGAGAAAGAAAAAATATAAGAGAGTATCAAATCTATTTCTATGAATGTATTAGATCAGTTTAAATATACTTTTACTTAACCGTCTTAAATATTTAAATCTGCCGGGGATAACGCGTCTGTGATAGTTGCGGGATTGAGTAAGCAATGTATATGTTAAAGTCACCAGTGAAATGACGAGGCAGCTGAATTTTAGATCGGGAAAAGTCAGATATGATACACATTGAAAAAAGGGGGATAATACTAATGTGTATGAAATTATGTAAGGCTTCTACGTAGGATTTTCTGCTCGTAGAGCTTCTTTCCTCGAAGCGGTTCACTTTGGAATTTTATTCCTACTTCTTGTTTCTCAAACACTATAAATATGCAGTAATTTAAATGTAACGTGAACAAACATCTTGCTGCACAACTCCTCGGGCAGGTTACGTCTGATAGACCTGCCCCTTATCACAGTAGCCAGTTATGTTTCGATGCCAATATGCCTTATTACGCTTGAATAAAAGTTGAAAAAAGAGTTCATTCTTAGAAAACTTCTGATTTGTGGAAATTATGAATCAAGTAAAATGATAGACTTTGTTATTCTTTCTGCATATGTAGCTTCAATTGTGCAAAAAATGATGTTACAACTGGGTAAATACAGACTAAATTGGATAACAAATTGAAAACGACGAACATTGATTACTCTTGACATAAACAAATAACTTTATCTGTATGTATACTTATCTTTACTATATATATATATATATATATATATATATATATATATATATATATATATATATATATATCGCATTTATTTATTTATATCAAGGGAGGCGCGAGAGCACTCTATCCCTTAATAGACTACACGAATGGCCTATGCTGGAAATCTCATTTCCTTGGTCAATCATAACTAAAGAACCAATAAACCAAATTAGTTAAAACTTTGCACAAAATTTTTATTTGAAGGTTTTATAAGTGTGTAGAATTTCAGCATCATTAGTCAAGGCAACCCAGAGATCCAGAAAGTTCAATCATGAAATCATGTTATCTGTTTGTACGTACGTACGTATGTGCCACCCTGTATCTCATCAACTATTTGATGGATTCAGCTGATTTTTGGCAGAAATAGAGGTTCTATGGTTTAGTTGATGGCATTTGAATTTCAGTTTACCATATACCTTAGTTTTCCAGAAAATTCCATGATAAATGCCAGTATACTGAAATCATATGCCCTTAATACGGTTAAGATGAAAATTCATATACACTAAATGTACAAAAGCAATGAAATTTCCAAATTTTTACACTTTTATTGTCATTAAAGGTATGCGATCACAACAGGGCTATGTATTTTACTGGTAGGAATTTTTCTTCAGCGCACTTCACACACTTCATCCACTCATGCATAGAGATTTATACTGTAGTGATGTGATAATGAAATGGTTTGGTTGATATGTAGTCATACCCTTAATTAATGACAATAAAAGTGTAAACATTTGGAAATTTCCTTGCTTTTGTACATTTAATCTATATGAATTTTCATGTTAACCCTATTAAGGGCATATGATTTCAGTATACTGGCATTTATCATGGAATATATATATATATATATATATATATATATATATATATATATATATACAGGGTGATTCATAAGTCACTTCACTTAGCTATTTAAAATGATTATCATATGAAGCATAAACATGCTATGAACTTTTGATAATTGTTATCTTACTCTCTAACTATTGCTATTTGTTATTTTAAATTTGTTCGTTTATATATTTGTTTCTATATATATTTATTTCATAATCAATCAAATATTCTACAAAGAGTCGTAAATTCTTTGCAAAAAAGAATGGAGCTATGCATGCAGAACAAAGGTTGGAAATTTGAAAATCTGCTGGAATTTTAAACTCCCATAAATGAATTTGTTGAATAAACATTCTGTTTTGTATTACCGTATTTTTTAACTTTAGAATTTCAAAAATGAATAGCTAAGTGACTTATGAATCACCTGTATATTCCATGATAAATGCCAGTATACTGAAATCATATGCCCTTAATAGGGTTAACATGAAAATTCATATACACTAAATGTACAAAAGCAAGGAAATTCCCAAATATATATATATATATATATAAGTGAATAAATGCGAAATATTTTCTTATTTACAATCAAAACAGGTTACTCTAATTTAAATAATGAATACACTATATTCTTTTGAAATACTCTATTTATAGTCAAGTAAAGCTGCAAACAAAATCTGTTTACCTTATTTGCATAATTATATTTTTAAACAATTCAAAATAAATACTTGTTTACCGTTGTTCGATTATAATTATATTGCCCTATTTGCTTATATATATATATATATATATATATATATATATATATATGAAATAGTTTTGTTGATATTACCATTAATTAATTAAAGTGATAAGGAAACATGACAAAAAATGGAAACAATGTTCATTACTATACAAAGTACGTGCTCCCCTTCCCTCCTGGTAGGGGAATAATTTCTTTTGACAAATAATTTATTTCTAATTCTCTTCCGCCGCCTCCACAACAATCGACAAACAAACACTTACTAATTATTTTTATATACCTCATTTGTAAAGCGTAGATTTTATCTAAAAAAGCAGCATTCATTATTCTTGATATAGAATTTTAAACATAATTTCATAACAAAACGTTTTTAAAAAGTGTTTTAAAATTAATTTCAGCATTTAATTTTCGTAGTTTTTACATTTTCCGTGAAAAATAAATAACAATAAACTTATTTTTTTACTATTTCGTCCGAATTACGACAAAATAGATTCGCAGTATAATTGTAGATCAACATCCTCTGTTAAATCACCCCACCTTCCAGAAAACCACAAAAAAGATCATTCTTTATTAGGTGATTACGTATGAACACCCTTAAAACATGGCGGAGCGAACAAAAAACGCTTATTTTAGAATTTAGAGTTGGAATTAGTTTCGTACATATATTTATTTTAAAATGATCGCCTCATTTTCGGACCATTCTAGCGTTTTAGGGCAGTAATATATATATATATATATATACATTTTTGCTATGGGAGTTAAATCCGTAGCGTTTTCTTTGTAGGGTGTCTACTTTACACGTGGTTTTGCGATCTTGCCACTCGGACTTAGGGTTAGTGGTTAAAAAAATTCAAATTAGAATCGCCCGGAGATGGAGAATTATTTTACGTCAAATATATATGAAACTGATCGCCCACTATGAATGCTAACCAAATTGTTTTTATTTCGTTTTTCCGTTTTCCAGTGTTCACTCTTAACACGTAATCGCCTAAAAAAGCAGAATTTCATCTTGGAGGGGATTTAGCGGATGCTGTTAATATACAAATTTACCTGTAGTTTATTTCTTTAATTTTATATTTTTTAACTGTACATTCCTTTTTAAATTTTGTTTTGAAGCAATGTATCTATTTAGTTAGTTTTCCCGTGAAAATTAAGTAAATAACTTCTGTAAACTTGGCTAATTAAATATCTGACTTTTAAGACGTAAATAAAAATATTAAAAGTTTGGGTGTTGTTTGGAGATTGACACCCTCAGACCCCTCTCCCCCAAAATGAGATTCTACTTTTATCCAGTTACGTGTGAATACCCTTAGTCAACATGATGATGATGATGATAACTTAAACATTGGTCATGAAAAAGAAAAAAAAAGAGACCTCCTCAAATTTTTCTAAATTACAATTTTTTTTTAACTATTAATTAAGTCTTTTTCCTGTCTTTAATAATAAAGTGAAAGGCACAAAGTAATCAGTTTGAATAACTCAGTAATATGAAATAGTTTTATTTGATTAATCGACGTTTCACTCTTTCACCTTCATTTAATAGGTAATTCATTTTCATTTTTATGCTGAAACAAAATCAAATTCTTCGACTTTGAATATCTTAAAAGCACTATCAATTAATTTTTTTTTCTAATAAATAAAATTTGACTATGTTCATGCACAGTAAACTTTCCCAACATTGGAATATATCAAATAACACTACAAAAATCATATCTTAGTTGTTTTCCTCCAAATTACAAACATATCAAATAGAAATTATTTCTTTTTTCTGTAAGGAAAACTACTAGTTAAGTAATTGCTGCCCGAATGACGGGTATTTTTTTGCTATTATATATATATATATATATATATATATATATATATATATATATATATATATATATATATATACTTGTTTGTTACATTCCAATGACAAAAATGAATAAATAAATAAATCAGTCCACAATCATTATATTTTATATTTATTTTTATTTTATTCTTTGAGCTTTTTTGAAGCGATTTGGATGGTATTATATAGGATATATACTTTAAAAAATATTTTTTAATATAAACTCAAGTACACTATCTATCTCTCTATCTCTCTCCCTCACTCTCTCTCTCTATATGTATATATATATATATATACGCACACACACATCTACATACATACACACACACACGCACACACACACACACATATATCTATCTATATATATATATATATATATATATATATATATATATATATATATATATATATATATATACAATCTGAGTATTGTATAGATCCACAGGGTATGAATACCGGGGAGTTGAACCGGGTTTATGAGAGTGCTCAATAAAAATATAGAGCAGAAATATAAATGATAATTTATTTCATTTTGACTACAAAATTGATTTTGTAGTCAAAATGAAATAAATTATTATATATATATATATATATATATATATATATATATATATATATGATGGGCTGTGTGTGTGGATTTATATTTGAGTGAATGTGGTTTATGCAAGCTTATGTGTGTGTAAAACTTCCAGATAAGAAAAATTATCAATACTGGAAACTATTTCTGCCCTTCAAAAAAAACAAAAAAAACAACGATTTATTGCGAAACGAAGATTAACGAAACATTTGTGAATATCACTCCGCATGTTTGCAGCTACATGCAACCATTTTCGAGTAGATAAGCAATCCGTGGCGACAAATCATTATTATGCGGATTCCTACCTTCATCGGGGAAGAAAGCCTTTCGATGCCCATGAAGTTGCTCTGAGTCATAACGGCGCCGGATTGGCGCCATTTTAAGAAGACTAACTAAGATTGGTGGAAGTAGTTTTACAAAAATACCTATTTCAAAATTACTAGACAACCCGTGACCTGTGGATTAATATTTACTTTCAAAGAATTAACTTCCTGTTTTTGTCAAATCATTTTAAAAATACATATGTTAAAATGCCTTATTTTACTTTAATAAAAGACTGATAATTTTTTATAATCTTGAATAAATATCTGACATCTACGCTACAAATATGACATTGCACGAAATATATAGGAAATAATTAAAAAATGCTATTTTATCTGATAATGATTAAAATGTAAACACGAGTTTAGCCATTCATTTTGATATTATTAACCGGTAGTTTACGGATAAGTGGGCTATATATTGAAAAACGTTCTTTTTTGTTAGAAATTCTGAATTAGAATATTCATTTGTTCTAAGTAAAAATATGGCATTTGAAAAGTTTTTACAAAAAAAGTAAAATTTGATTTATTAGAACTACTGCTCTCATCTTGGATGTTATTCTCACAACGTTTCGGCCGATGTAACCCTCGACCTACTTCAGGTGTATCTTGTCGAACTCCGGAATCTGTACGGAATTTCGAACGGAATCAATTATTTAATTCAGGAAGGTAGACATTAACAAGTCGTGTATGGCTGATCACATATTGAGGGTAAAGCGAAACCATCTACCCTTATGGGATGAAATAATAATTACAGACAGAGAAGAACGGTAAAAAAATATAGACAGAGAAAACGACGCAAAGAAGGAGCACATATGTTGGGCGACAATGACCTTCTAAATATACCTAGTATAGAATTTTTATACAATATTGAAGCCATTAATCAGAAACTAAAGATTAGAGGGCTAAATAAATAATAAGTTCTAAGTAACAGTCTTCTTAAGGTTGAAGATTCAATCCTCAGTATGGGCTAAACTAACAAATACAATTACGAATAATTTAAGACTTCTACCCGGTCACCGTTGATGGCAAAAGATCAGACGACCCTCGTGGAATGAATAAAGGGTTCCGTTCGAAATTCCGTACAGATTCCCGACTTCGACAAGATACACCTGAAGAATGGGGAAGACTACATCGGTCGAAACATTGTGAGAATAACACCCAAGATGAGAACAGTAGTTTGAATAATCCTAATAATGTCCCGATTACCTTAATATAACAATACACAATATGATAAACACTTATTGTTACCTTTGTGTTTCCCGTGTTTAGCGGAACACGTTATTTTTTTAATATTAGTAAATGTTTATATGCCATTGATGTTGATTACAATTTATATAATTTATTATAACATTAAATATGTCGTTTCGAACTATTTTTTAGAAAACCTTGCACAAAATCTATTTTAAAGAAACTGCTTTGTAAATGTATCGAACATTTTTATACAGTAGTAAATACGGTTACATTGCTAGTAAAAAACGTACACACAGTTTTGCCGCAATATTTATTATGAGTTATTTGTACAATTATGTTTTTTCTCAAGACTTACTGGCTTGTTACTCAAGCAGTCTAAGACGAAGCCCGCATTAGGCAGCCCTCTTTTAAGGCGCATTGTTTTCCGCGGATCATATTTATTTAATGTATTTAGTATGTTGTATTCTGTTACCTGAAAGAAGAAAGGCCAGCATTCGCAACATGTCAACCGCGTCTCGACGTTGGCTATTAAATGAGCCTCTGCCGATAATGATGCTCGGATCTTTCTTCTGAGTCCCAATAATTCCATGTCTGTTTTCTTACATTTATTCATAGTTTCGTTAGTGTATGTCAAGGTTTATTTTACCTTTTATACTGTCACATAGAGAGTCTTTACCTATCCCATATGTAAAAATAACGTTTGATGTATACAATATAGAATGTTTATCACTATCTGTGTCCATGGGCTATAACTCGGAAATTAAGTGTTTCCGGATTTATATTTATCGGAAGATTCTTCACTATTTGCACATATAGAACGTAATCCTTAAGTTATTCTATCGATTTTTGAAATCACTGTGTATACAATCACAGTGGCAGAACTAACCCTAATCTACCAGAAGAAAAAAAAACAAGAAAGAAGAAAGTATAGCAACTAAGAAAAGAAAAAAAAATGAGAAAAAAGGGCCATCAAAGAAAAAGACGAAGAACTATTGACGGAGAGAAAGAAATATAGAAAAGAATACTTACAACCTCACAACTACATGACGCTCGGTTTTCGGTAAAACAAACAAGAAAAGAATAAGAAGTTAGAGTGAGAAATGCGTAGGGCAGTGCGCGAGAGTTACAAAGCTGTGAAAGTTATTCCATGACGATATGCCAACACGGAAATCATGTTATCTTGAAGAGAAGCCGTAGGTATCAGGAAAACACGAAAATTATTCCACGTAATATGTCAGGGTTATTTCCTGCTTCAGCCGACTTGTAAGCATCTAGTATGCCTCGGCGAATAATCAGCATTCATGTGAAGCGATAATTGGCACCGTGTCTGCTACGCACTTTACAATATGGATATGGGTTAGGTAAGGTAAATGGAGAAGAGATAATGTAACTAGCACATATACAGTCATACACACACATGAACACACACACACACACACATATATATATATATATATATATATATATATATATATATATATATATATATATATATATATATATATATAACTTCTTTGTAATATAGTAGGAAAAATCCCAGCAGAGTGCTCGATTAATTTAGAATTAAAGTTAAAAATTAAAAATTAAGAGCGTAATATTTATTTATATTGGTACAGAAAAATTAGTACAACATTCGTACCGGCGGTTTAAAACACGGGAGGACTTAGCCATCCGGCTCTCTTCAGAAGCTGAAGAGAGCCGGATGGCTAAGTCCTTCCGTGTTTGAAACCGACGATACGAATGTTGTACTAATTTTTCTGTACCAATATAAATAAATATATATATATATATATATATATATATATATATATATATATATATATATATATATATATATATATATATAAAGGAGTAAGCCTACCAACATATGTAAAAAGTTGGGTTTTTTTCAACATTTATTTATTATCTTGTTATTTTATTATTTTATAATTTTATATAACGCGTTTCAAGCGGTGGTCCGCTCTCATCAGATATGTAAATCCATTTGAAGAAATGTCTTTCGATTTGAAAGAGTGTTGCTTCTTTTGAGAAAATGTGTTATTGCTTGGCGTTTTTGCTCATGTGTGGGTTTGCGGGTGTGTTTAATCTTACTTCAGTCGAGGTTTTCATAAATCAAGGGGCCCAATTCCTGAGGCAAACACCTGATCTTTATGTGAGATACACAGATATTCGAATATTCCATTAAACGTTGTCAACGTTGAATTAGAAAAGAAGTTGAGAACATTAATTTTTCTCTCCCGATTGTCCAGTTTTCTATGTTATAGTATATCTTTCGTGCGGTCTCTTTGTCTTACCGGACTCCAAGACAAGGATTCATCTAGTCTGGTGGAGTATCCAGCTAAGTACTGTTACTTGAAGAAAGTGAACCATTCATCGTATAGACCAGTGTATTACCGTGTCAGGGGGGATCTTATTTCGACTTTGAATACTTATGTTATTTTTAATATTTAGTCAGGGTTTACTTGTAGGGGGAAGTATCCTAATGTCAGATTGTCCTGACAAACGCTTGTCCAGAGGGACCGAAAACATTCGTGGATAGTGTCTCATTTAGTAATTCAAACTATATACTCGACTACGAATCTGGCAATTTGTAAACTGGGTTCGAGTCCTTCGACCGACGTGAATTAACAACTCCCACACTGACGATTGCGTAAGCATTAAACATCGATGTCTGTAGGTAAAAATAATTAATATTTACTTTAATATATATATATATATATATATATATATATATATATATTATATATATATATATATATATAAATATGTTTGTGTGTGTATAGAAAATAATGTTAAAAATATATAAATCTTTATATATGTTTCTTTATTTCTTATTTGTTGACGTATAGGAATAAAAATATCTTTTAAAAATGTCTCGTTTGAGAACACCCCCCCCCCGAATTTTCGCCCTCTTCTTAAGACCGTTGCCGGTGTAATAAGGTGTGTGTGTTTGCGGTGGATGGTGGAAGCAAGAAAAAAGAGTATACCCAATGAGATCAAGAAATTCTTACATGTGACATATCTCTGATGTCCTCTTAGGAATCTTCATACCTAAAGGGGTCAACAACGTGGTCAGTGCGGTGGGACATTTTCCAAAACTTAAGTGGGTAGAGAGTCATACAATGTTCAAATGTTGTCATATTAAGTGAGGAGAAGGAGAGGCAGGAGAAGAGATGAAAGAGAATTTGATTTTTGATGTAACACATATTTAGGAAGCATTTCTGCGTTTGCCCCATATAAGTGTTATTTGAGAACATATATATATATATATATATATATATATATTTATATATATATATATATATATATAACGAGAGAGAGAGAGAGAGAGAGAGAGAAAGAGAGAGAGAGAAAGAAAGAGATAAAAAAGTCAATAGACACCCTTATTTTCATTACTAATTAAAACTGCTATCATAATGTCCTGATAGACATAAGTAAGATACTATGGCTTATTTCCCATCGCTGATCAATTACAAAATCACTTGGTTAACAGTGGAAAGTTAAATCACGATGTTTGCATCGATTTTACACTGATTAACTAAAATTGCAGATCTTCATGATATAGATAATGTTCAAAATGTGAAAAAAATCTATTTTCCTGAAGGGGCATCGTTAGTACCCATAACCTGTTTACCTTCCAGACTGGATAAAAACTGATGCGTATTCAGTATTCATTTATTTATTAATTATTGTTTTTCTATTTATTATTTCTACAAACTATTTTGTTTTTAATATATTCTTCCGATTATATTATTCAATAGGGAAAGGTATGTTGAACATTATGCATATAGTTATTGTTCTGATATTAATATAACACCTACTTGTGTTTACGGATACTGTTTTATTTCGTGAAAACATTCTTAGATTTTGTGTTGAAAACGCACATTAATTCTGATCGTTGCGAGTCTTGATTTCCTCAATTATCCTGGTCAACGCCCAAGTACGAGTCCTTCAAGTATGTATAATACAGAGTGTGTGTCTATTTTGTATGTTGAACATTTTTCCTAAATTTTAAAAAACTTGCGCAGATTGTCAGCGTGTAAGGTAAGTAAACAATTTCCGAAAGTCATGTTATTGTCTGGGATTTATTTATCGATCTTTGCCTTACCTTTTTGTCATTTTTCGGAAGAACTGTCCAACAATGTTTAGAAAAAAGTGACTCTTAGACTGACAATTCTAATGCTTCATTAGCCCGTGTCATATATACACGGTGATATAGGATAGATACGTATTGATATCTGTAACACAATAAGTGTCAATTAATATGAAATATCGATGTTTTAAATTTTTACTACTGTTTTGTACGGGTCAGAGTGCAGACTGTCTGCGAAGGAAGCAGACATGTTAAATATGTATTACTCATTTTTGTGAAGTATCTATTTACTTCTTACATATTATATATATATATATATATATATATATATATATATATATATATAGTACATGTATTGTATTAGTTTCTGTAGATGTAAATCCGTTGAAACTCAAGTGTTTATAAAAAGTGCTCAATAACAAGTAGAGCTGTTTATAAGTATACATTTTTATTTATACAAACATTATTGGTTACATATGTGCATACATGTTTCGGTTGCACTTTTCCCAGAAAGTCAACCTCATCAGACCAAGAATTTCAGAGACATGGATGGATTTGGAGAACTTTCTCCCCTAAATAAATCGTTTTGTGGGTTAGTCATTTTCTATTTCTTATGAATTAAAATGACTAACCCAAAAAACGATTTATTTAGAGGAGAACGTTCTCCAAATCGATCTATTTCTTTGAAATTTTTGGTCTGATGAGGTTGACTTTCTGGGAAAAGTGCAACCGAAACATGTATGCACATATGTAACCAATAATGTTTGTATAAATAAAAATGTATACTTATATATATATATATATATATATATATATATATATATATATATATATATATATATATATTACACCATTGATATAGGACATCAAAAACCGTGACATAATAAAAAATCTGGCGTCTTTCAGTTTTTGTAACTGGATTTTAGCAGAGTGGGCGCAACGGAAATTAAGTTACAGGATTAGGCAACCCTCATATCACTATAAACCTGTCACACAGGCATGCTTTCCCGATTGATCTATTATCTATGTATTCGGAAGGGTTGTTGTTCTCTCTGTTCCCCCTCTCTCTCTCTTTCTCTCTCTCTCTCTCTCTCTATATATATATATATTTATTCATCAAAAGACAGACAGATTCGATGTATTAAAGCTCTTTAGTGTGACAAGACAAGCGAATGCTTCAAGCCTCGATCGAAATTTGATCGTGTACATAACAGTCGGCGCTATTAACGACTTAGATATTATTCGCACACGCATGCATATATATATATATATATATATATATATATATATATATATATATATATGCTGCGGTATTTCAAAATGAATCTATTCTTGTAATTTTGATTTATTTAGGTATATAATGAACTATTTTTGGACCGATTAAGTTATTCTTATGGGTTAATACGTAAATATACGTTCTGAATGAAATCGTGGTTTGAACATTTTATGTTACATTGTATGAGTGAAAGTTTATATCGACTTGAAACAGCTGAATACAACTTAAATACTTTTGAGTATAGTATTTGTTTTGAATATTATTTGAAAAAAATTTATCCTGTTAAAATACACACACAGATTATATATACATACATACATATATATATATATATATATATATATATATATATATATATATGTAAATATTTAACATATATTTGCTGACGTTTACATGATACTTAAAATGGTATTAGAGCTCTGATTATACACGTTTCAGCTATTAAAAAAATCTTTTGCGTTATAATTAAATGTATATTTAAAAATATAAATTTAATTATAACGCAAAGGTTTCTTTTAATAATCAGAGCTCAAATATCATTTTTAGTATTATGTAAACCTCAGCAAAGGCAGGGAACACATTTTCATAAATACATTAAAAACAGTTTTATTATCAGACAATTATTTTGGCCTATCTACATTCCCATATATCTTCATTATATATATAATGTTCAAAATATGCAAAACAATTTCCTTGAAGGGGCATCGTTAGTATCAATAAAATGTTTACCTTCCAGACTGGATAAAAACTGATGCGCATTCAGTATTCATTTATTTATTAATTATTGTTTTTCTATTTATTATTTCTACAAAATATTTTGTTTTTAATATATTCTTCCGATTATATCATTCAAGGGGGAAAAGTATGTTGAACATTATGCATATAGTTATTGTTCTGATATTAATATAACCCCTACTTGTGTTTACGGATACTGTTTTATTTCGTGAAAACATTCTTAGATTTTGTGTTCAAAACGCACATTAATTCTGATCGTTGCGAGTCTTGATTTCCTCAATTATCCTGGTCAACGCCGAAGTACGAGTCCTTCAAGTATGTATAATACAGATTGTGTGTCTATTTTGTATGTTGAACATTTTTCCTAAATTCTAAAAAACTTGCGCAGATTGTCAGCGTGTAAGGTAAGTAAACAATTTCCGAAAGTCATGTTATTGTCTGGGATTTATTTATCGATCTTTGCCTTACTTTTTTGTCATTTTTCGGAAGAACTGTCCAACAATGTTTAGAAAAAAGTGACTCTTAGACTGACAATTCTAATGCTTCATTAGCCCGTGTCATATATACACGGTGATATAGGATAGATACGTATTGATATCTGTAACACAATAAGTGTCAATTAATATGAAATATCGATGTTTTAAATCTTTACTGTTTTGTACGGGTCAGAGTGCGGAGTGTCTGCGAAGGAAGCAGACATGTTAAATATGTATTAATCATTTTTGTGAAGTGTCTATTTACTTCTTACATATTATATATATATATATATATATATATATATATATATATATATATAGATTTAGATTTTTCACTTATAAAATAGATCATTCAGTGAAGACCGGGGTTGTTCCAATAAAAAAACAAGCTCGATGATACTCGATTACAGAGTACAGAGCATTTATATGTGATTTTATGAAGGCTTAACAAAGCATTCCTTTCAGGACATCAATGATCACCATTAAAGATATTTTTTCTTACAAATACTATTTATTCAAATTAAATGTTAAACATTTAATTTGAATAAATAGTATTTGTAAGAAAAAATATCTTTAATGGTGATCATTGGTGTCCTGAAAGGAATGCTTTGGTAAGCCTTCATAAAATCACATATATATATATATATATATATATATATATATATATATATATATATATATATATATATATATATATAGTACATGTATTGTATTAGTTTCTGTAGATGTAAATCCGTTGAAACTCAAGTGTTTATAAAAAGTGCTCAATAACAAGTAGAGCTGTTTATAAGTATACCTTTTTATTTATACAAACATTATTGGTTACATATGTGCATACATGTTTCGGTTGCACTTTTCCCAGAAAGTCAACCTCATCAGACCAAGAATTTCAGAGAAATGGATGGATTTGGAGAACTTTCTCCCCTAAATAAATCGTTTTGTGGGTTAATCATTTTCTATTCTTATGAATTAAAATGACTAACTCCAAAAACGATTTATTTAGAGGAGAAAGTTCTCCAAATCGATCCATTTCTTTGAAATTCTTGGTCTGATGAGGTTGACTTTCTGGGAAAAGTGCAACCGAAACATGTATGCACATATGTAACCAATAATGTTTGTATAAATAAAAATGTATACTTATATATATATATTACACCATTGATATAGGACATCAAAACCGTGACATAATAACAAATCTGGCGTCTTTCAGTTTTTGTAACTGGATTTTAGCAGAGTGGGCGCAACGGAAATTAAGTTACAGGATTAGGCAACCCTCATATCACTATAAACCTGTCACACAGGCATGCTTTCCCGATTGATCTATTATCTATGTATTCGGAAGGGTTGTTGTTCTCTCTGTTCCCCCCTCTCTCTCTTTCTCTCTCTCTCTCTCTCTCTCTCTATATATATATATATTCATCAAAAGACAAACAGATTCGATGTATTAAAGCTCTTTAGTGTGACAAGACAAGCGAATGCTTCATGCCTCGATCGAAATTTGATCGTGTACATAACAGTCGGCGCTATTAACGACTTAGATATTATTCGGCACTTACTGAAATATCAATGTAAACACACACACACGCATGCATATATATATATATATATATATATATATATATATATATATATATATATATATATATATATATGCTGCGGTATTTCAAAATGAATCTATTCTTGTAATTTTGATTTATTTAGGTATATAATGAACTATTTTTGGACCGATTAAGTTATTCTTATGGGTAAATACGTAAATATACGTTCTGAATGAAATCGTGGTTTGAACATTTTATGTTACATTGTATGAGTGAAAATTTATATCGACTTGAAACAGCTGAATACAACTTAAATACCTTTGAGTATAGTATTTGTTTTGAATATTATTTGAAAACATTTATCTCGTTAAAATACACACAGAGATTATATATACATATATATATATATATATATATATATATATATATATATATATATATATATATATATATATATATGTAAATATTTAACATATATTTGCTGACGTTTACATGATACTTAAAATGGTATTAGAGCTCTGATTATACACGTTTCAGCTATTAAAAAAAACCTTTGCGTTATAATTAAATGTATATTTAAAAATACAAATTTAATTATAACGCAAAGGTTTTTTTTTAATAATCAGAGCTCTAATACCATTTTTAGTATTATGTAAACCTCAGCAAAGGCAGGGAACACATTTTCACAAATACATTAAACACAGTTTTATTATCAGACAATTATTTTGGCCTATCTACATTCCCATATATCTTCATTATATATGTAATGTTCAAAATATGCAAAACAATTTCCTTGAAGGGGCATCGTTAGTATCCATAAACTGTTTACCTTCCAGACTGGATAAAAACTGATGCGCATTCAGTATTCATTTATTTATTAATTATTGTTTTTCTATTTATTATTTCTACACAATATTTTGTTTTTAATATATTCTTCCGATTATATCATTCAATGGGGGAAAGTATGTTGAACATTATGCATATAGTTATTGTTCTGATATTAATATAACACCTACTTGTGTTTACGGATACTGTTTTATTGCGTGAAAACATTCTTAGATTTTGTGTTCAAAACGCACATTAATTCTGATCGTTGCGAATCTTGATTTTCTCAATTATCCTGGTCAACGCCGAAGTACGAGTCCTTCAAGTATGTATAATACAGATTGTGTGTCTATTTTGTATGTTGAACATTTTTCGTAAATTTTAAAAAACTTGCGCAGATTGTTAGCGTGTAAGGTAATTAAACAATTTCCGAAAGTCATGTTATTGTCTGGGATTTATTTATCGATCTTTGCCTTACTTTTTGTCATTTTTCGGAAGAACTGTCCAACAATGTTTAGAAAAAAGTTAAAACGACCACTAAAACGAATTTAAAAAACCTACCGAATTGTAAATAATTTTCATCTCAACACTCCATCCGGACAACGGTATATCTATCTATCTATCTATCTATCTATCTATCTATCTCTCTCTCTCTCTCTCTCTCTATATATATATATATATATATATATATATATATATATATATATATGTGTGTTCACATGTATATTAACTGCCTTACGTATGTATATGATACATTTTATAAAGAATGAACAGCAGATAAAATAAATTTTCATCTCAACACTCTATCCGGACAACGGTATATCTATCTATCTATCTATCTATCTATCTATCTATCTATCTATCTATCTATCTATCTATCTATCTATATATATATATATATATATATATATATATATATATATATATATATATATCTGTGTGTTCACATGTATATTAACTGCCTTACGTATGTATATGATAACTTTTATAAAGAATGAACAGCAGATAAAATAGATACAAAATGTGTCGGTTACTGTTTTACCTTTTTCAGATATGTAAACCTCTTGAAAAATGAGAAGGCAGCCATCTTGTTATCTCACTAAATGGCTGATCTCTCCAGATAGCGATTTCTGAATCGTTTTAGATGAAAGGGAAAGGGATGTGAGTTGTTTGTTTTTTAGACATTTGTTTGTCGCATCGCTATGTATTTTTTCTGATTGGGAGCTTTCTGGCCTTTTCTGATGAGTCCATGGAAGAAGGGTCCGATATTCATATACACAAATGTCGGCTAGTCTTCTGTCAAACGAAACGAGTCCGTATTTGTATCAAACGTTTTTTTTTCAAAAATCCTTTGGAATGTAACAATTTATTTTTAATCTATATATGCCATGCTGTAACATGTTGACAATCATCGAGCTTTTACGTTGAAAAGTTGGTATACATAAAGAATAGAAAATATATAGTTTCATCCATATATATATATATATATATATATATATATATATATATATATATATATATGTATAAATACACTAGTGGGTACTTGTTGAATGAAGTAATAAAATGAGGTGTCAATCAAATTTTATTAGAATTCAAAGTTCAAGCAAAGTATCTTTGAATTTTCATACAATTTGATTGACATCTCATTTTATTACTTCATTTTATATTATAATATTAACGCTCTATCCAGTATATTGAGCTTCAGTTTTTATCCGGATGTTTTAACTAATTATAAGATATTAGTTGACGCTTATATCTTTTGTTAGATTGCTTCATATATATATATATATATATATATATATATATATATATATATATATATATATATATATATATATATATATATTCCGTATTTCGTCCAAACACTTATTTTCTGGACAATTGTTTCTGCAAAACTTCGAAAATATATTTTTTCGTATTATACAAATGATCAACATTTACGAAAAAAACAAATGTGCATTACCAACAATCAGACCGTATTCATTTACTTTATTCTGCTTTTCTTTATTCACGAAAATACTTACCATAACCCCATTCGCTTCTAGTTAAATGCTTGAAATATATTATTTTTATTTTCACTTTTTTTTTGTTTCAGAATGCTCATACTCGATTATTAAAAACAATATACTAAAATACACATATAAATAAAAAACAAATTAACACCCACCACAACGGTCTATATTTATCTATTTTCACTGTTTTTCTTCTTCTAAAACTTTATTCTCTATCTTTATTCTTTTTCTTGCTTTTGCCATAGGGTACACCGGTGGCCGTCAGAAATAACTAGGAGGTCCTTCCAATGGAGGCACTGTAGGTAAGTCGAACAGTCAGTAATGTTATCAATTAAGGTAATGAAATTACAACATTAAGAATTCATAACATTTATTGAAATAATTGAAAATGTGTGTTCTTCTTTTTGCAAAACGAAGTTTATTTACAATATAGTAAAGTTTGAATATCTCGATAAATTCGCACACATTTTAGACGAAATTTATTAATTAGTCTTAGACTGTATTTTTTATCTGGAAATAAAATTCTAATTGTTACTTTTTAGGCTTAAAAATCGAACTCTTTAAAATTTTCAATGGAGGTTTATTTTTTATAGAATCACTCCCGTTCTGTTAGATATAGTTAAAAATGTCCGGTTTTATTTATTTTTAAAAATAAAAATATAGTGATGTTTTAGTTTTTCCTTGACATCCATAAATTAATTATTTTACTTTTATTTTATTTATAAATAAAAAAAATTATAAAAATTTGTTTTAAATTATTATAGATACAGATTTTTCTTTAAAATTAGCGCCAAATTATGACTGATTTAAGACTTAAAAATATCATTTCACAAACCTTGCTATATTTTGTCGCAATGAACTTATCCCGCTTAATGCAACGTATCCAGGCTAAAAAAATTTTGTTTATCTTTTGGAAAGACACATACAGCAAAAAATCAAGATGACAATAAAGGGAGATAAGACTGCCACGGATAAACCCAACACGTACGACCAATGACGTCACCAGAAAATCTAGAGTCAGTGACAAGGCCTCCTATTACGACAGCAACGGTACACCTCACCATATGGTTGTTTATTAATCTCGTATAAACCACTTCCGGTTTTCGTATAAATAACCTTTGCAGCCATTTAATTAATTAATTTTTTTTTTACTAATTTTATTTTAACTATCTTGTTTACCAATTACGTAATCAATAATTATTATAATAAAAAATATATATACACCTAGTCCAATTTCGGATTTATCTAGTTCGTCTAGTTAGTATGGATACTTTCTAGTTTTAAATCAAGGGAGGCGCGAGAACGCTCTATCTCTTAATAGACTACACGAATGGCCTATGCTGGAAATCTCATTTCTTTGATCAATCATAACTGAAAAACCAATAAACCAAATTAGTTAAAACCTTGCACACAATATTTATTTGATAGGTTTTGGTAAGTGTGTAGAATTTCAGCATCATTAGTCAAGGCAACCCAGCGATCCAGAAAGTTCAATCATGTTATCTGTGTGTACGTCCGTACGTACGTAGTACGTACGTATGTGCCACCCTGTATCTCACCAACTATTTGATGGATTCAGCTGATGTTTTGGTAGATATAGAGGTTCTAGGTCTAGTTGATGGCATTTAAATTTCAGTTTACCATATACCTTAGTTTTCCAGAAAATAACAAAAAAACTTAAAAATGACCAGTATTCATACACTTTATTCTATATCTTATCGACCATTTGATGGATTCAGCTGATTTCTGGCAAATATTGAAGTTCTAGTGTCTAGTTGATGGTATTTTAATTTCAGTTTACCATATACCATAGTTTTCCAGAAAATTCCAAAAAACACTAAAAAAAATGACTAGTCCACATTCACTTTCTTCTATATCTGAATATTTTATTGTTTACTATTGTGAATAACTTTATTATCCCGGCTCCAAAAATGTTTGATTGATTTATTTATTTAATTCAAATTAAATATTTTTGTATTGTGTCCTTGTCAATTTTCAAACACACTGACTGTAAAATGATTGAATCACCATTTATTGTTTGCAATGAATACATGGTAAAATTTGTTAAATTTGTTCTTGTTTGAATTGTATCATGAGTAAATATACACTCATCATAATTAAAATAAAATATTTACCTGTGAATGTTGGAAGAAACATTGATTAGTCAAACTACCAACTATATCAGTTATGAGAATGCATTGTATTGAGGCATAGCCTTTACAAATGTAGTGACATTCCATGAAAAATGCCAGTATACTGAAATCATATGCCCTTAATAGGGTTAAGATGAAAATTCATATACACTAAATGTACAAAAGCAAGGAAATTCCCAAATTTTTACACTTTTATTGTCATTAAGGGTATGCGACCACAAACGGACTATGTATTTTACTGGTAGGAATTTTTCTTCAGCGCACCTCACCCACTTCATCCACTCATGCATAGAGATTTATACTGTAGTGATGTGATAATGAAATTGTTTGGTTGATATGTAGTCATACCCTTAATGACAATAAAAGTGTAAAAATTTGGGAATTTCCTTGCTTTTGTACATTTAGTGTATATGAATTTTCATGTTAACTCTATTAAGGTCATATGATTTAAGTATACTGGCGTTTTTCATGCAATCCAATTAGCAATATAACATATATTGAGCACTTTCTTGATGAAGCGGACGTGTTTAAACATAAACTAAAAAAATAAGTAAACACTATACAACTCTCTTAACTGATAAGACTAGAAATATTTATAAACTCAAACCCTACAATACAGATAGCGTAAAAAAAATACAAGAAATCCTCGAAAAAATACCACCCGATAAAAACTCGAGATACCCGTGGAAGCGAGAGAAATAGCAACTAAAATAAATCTTGACAACCCCGTAAACCGCTTAGCAAAATCGCAAGCCTTCATAAAATAACACAAAGAAAACTTTCGAAACAACCCAACGAGCGGATTAATAATAATAAAAAAAACTAGATAAAACTTACATGAGAAGGTATTAACACTGAGTTAAGAAAAAAAATAGGGATACACCAATGAAAAACTGCTAGATCAGCATAATACTGGTTCTGCAAAATATAAAAATAAAAGTACGTGTGCGTTAAAACAAGAGGAATTTACAGACTTCCACCATTGAATCACGAATAGCGTAAAGTAATCATCGTAACTAGAATACAGCATGTATCCAAATTGGAATTATGATTTCAGACAGAAGGTTTGTTTTATGAAAATCGCTCCAGACGAGACACGAAGCCACTTGATGTAAGGGACATAAAACAAAAAAATACCACTTAAAAGTTAAAAAGTAGCCAATAAGTGTTAGATGGATAGATTCCGGCCCAGAAAACAGCAATTATTCCCTCTTTGTCAAATATATCGCTCATGAAATGTGAGGACTAAAGGACACAATAAAGGAAGCGAGAGTTACGAGGCTGCCAAAAGTAAACCCACCATCTACTTTCTACTTACCTAGTAACATTTAGTAATACCATGCGTTAATTTAAATCTTGGTAACATAAAAGTGGTACAAAACTGTTTGATTCGGGGAATTAAATTTACCTGTCCTGGTAAGGTAAATCTTCTAGTATATATATATATATATATATATATATATATATATATATATACTAGAATTGTGCCCGTACCAGAGAAATATGCTAGCTAAGAATAAACAATAACTTCCTTTTATAATTTTCTAATGAAAAATACATGTTTATAAACTTCAGTCATCGTTTTTCTATAGCTAGACTCTTTCTCGACTTGTTTAGATGGCGATTATATTTACCGACCTAACTTTTATTTTGTTGTTTCACGTGACATAGCAAAAGTTAACATTAAAAAAAGTTGTTTTAGTGTACTATAACATGATTTAAATAAAAAATACGTAGTCTGTGAGTAATGCCGAAACCAATTTCACTCTAAATAATTTACGTGACTGAAATAGTAATTGACTAAATAAAAAGAGGATTTTCAGTTCTTTTCCTATTTCAGTCGCGTAAATTGAACTAAAATTTATTTATTAAAAAGCGAAAAAATATACTAAAAAACTTACAATTTAAACAGAAAATCCAATTGTATTAGTTTGCATTTTAATTGAGTGATATTTTTTCCTTCAAAATATGTATATTTATAATTTTTCAGAAAAAAAATCTTGTGTTGTTACGGAGGAGGTAATTCCTTGGAGGATGGTCTCATGACAACAGAACCAATACTACACTATTGACGTCATTGAAAGATATTCCGACTTAATCGTGGTTTTAAAAAAATATTTTCGTCCATTTAAAAATGCCTAGTAAAAAAAAAATACTTTTTTAGTGTTCCTTGGCCTTTTGCTAAGATCAAATTGTAGTATCTGTTCTCCACATCTTAGCGACCTTTGACGTTTTATTAATGCCGGAAGTAAATTATTTCCTGTGGAAATAAAACTGCAAACAAATTTTATTAATGATTATTATATAATAGTACTATCGATAAGACGATTGCGTATATAGACGAACATTTGGCAATACTAATAAGAAAGGTATATTAGAGAATATTAATTTATTAGATATTAAAAAGATATAAATATGCAAATGAGCGATATCAACATTTGTTTGAGGGAGGATAGAGATGACTATATATACGGTATTTCAAAATATTTTTAAATACCGTATATATACTCATCTCCTTCTCGCAAACAAAAAAATCCCTCCTAGATGTTACTAATATGCATGTTCCGTGCAGTGATACATATATATATATATAGCTACATGCACGATCCGAACGCCGTTCGTAGATCACTTTAAAACTGCTTGGGTAAATGTAGCCGCCGATTCGCTATTTACATTTAAATTCCTCTCTATTTACTAACTAGTTGGCTATGGCCGATGGGATAAGACCCTCGACTACGAATCAGTGGCGATTTGTGATCGGGGTTCGCCCACCGACCGTTGAGAATTAGTTCCTACACTAAAGATTGCGTTAGCATGAAACATCGATGTCTGTAATTATTAAAATATTTAATAAATATTTATTTGGATATATATATATATATATATATATATATATATATATATATATATATATATATGATGTGGTAGAACGAGAGAAAATGTATAATACATTAACTGACTAAGCCGGCTTTCTTCTGCACTTATCAGACAAAATACGTGGAAATAAGTTTCATGTACTGCAATTAAAACCTAAAATATCATAGGGAAAGACCAGTGAGAAGTTTTGGGAGAAAAATATGGGGAGAGGGTCAGAAGAGGATCATAGTAAGCCATAGAAGCTTACATAGGGAGGGTTTTAATAACTTAATATAAATTATTTCCAGGACTTCAAGATGGAAAAATGAATGTGATTTACTTATTACAGATAAGCTGTTATTCGTGTAAGTCGACACACATTTGACGCTATCTAGAAGGTGTTGGGTAGTAGCTGCCCCGGATCTGTTGACCAAACGAATTAAATTGTTTAGTGGGTCCTTGCATGATTGTTTGATTCTGTATTTAAACCTTTGTACCGTCCTACGTCCGTATCCGACATTTAATATTTTTAATAATATTACTAATATGGTTGGGCGGGAGAACATTCTTGTGCACCGATTTTAATAAAGGTCGATCAGAAAACACAATACTAGGGTTCAAAGTCTGATAGCAGCGATATATAGCTACATAAATTTAGTTTGCAAAACTTACGGTAACATTACCTAACCAAGGTAATCTGACGTGCGTCGGACATTTTGGAGGACTAAAGAGTTTAGGCTTATGAAATGGGTGATCTTGGCAACGATATTTGAACTAGCAATGTCTACGGCGTAACCATAATCGATAAGAAGCTCTTTGATAAACTGAATCTCCGAATTAGTCAAAGATCCAGAACAAATGATTAAGATACGATAAACCAAACATTTGATTAGATTTATTTTTCTTTGTCTGAGACCGAAGAACGTCCTAATGCCAGTATAAGTCAATAAATGTTAATTTGCGGTAGACAGATGTAAGAAACGACGAATCAGATTCAAGCACTAGTGCATCCAGAAAAGAAAGATTAGAATTATGTTACCTCTCACATGTAAACTGTAATTGATGAAGTGCATTAAGAAATACTACGGAATATGACTCACCGTTGTACATGCAAAAAGTATAATCGACGTATTTAAAATAGAATAGTGTACTATTGCTCCGATCATGCTCGTGAAAACCCACGACAATATTGGTCAACGAAGAACTAAGATGTTACCCCATAGTAATACTGTAATTGTGCTAGTACATGACGTTATCGAAACAAAATTTGACAGACATGGTAGCAAACTGCATAAGTTAAACAAAGATCTCGGAGATGGTGGAACCGACTGATAAGCCACGATAAGTACATCGTCAGAAATATCGATGTTTTTTGCAATGAAACGCATGTAAACAGACGGCTGATGTCAAAAGAACATATACACTTATTTCCAGCAGGTTAGGGTTAGGATTAGGATTAGTTCATATAATAGTATATCAAAGGGGAAAATTAGCGTAAGGGTTAGGGTTAGGTCAGTTCATAAAATAATATATCAAAATAGAAAGTGAGGGATAGGATTAGTTCATATAATAATATATTAAAGGAGGAAGTTAAGGTTAGGGTTAGGGTTAACTCATATAATAATATATGAAAGGGAAAAGTTAGGGTTAGGGTTAGTTCATATAATAATATATCAAAGGGAAAGGTAAGATGAGGGTTAGGGTTAATTCATATCATAATATATCAAAGGGGAAAGTCAGCAAAAGTAAATGAATCTTAAATACATTTTGTTGAATATACGTCAAGTACTGGAGTATGTTAGCAGGCATTAAGCTAAATGATGCTGAACTGAAACTATCATAGAAATAATAGGATGTAAGGGTATATAGTTCTTATGTGTTTTTGGTAACTCATAAAGACCCGGTCTTATAGACCTTAATAGTCGTATACGATCATATATGTACCCAGGAAGAACACCTTTCTTAAGCAGTTTAAGTAATTAAAACATACTTTAAATTAAATGCGTAATCACAGGTCTTAGTTATATAAATTTATCAACGTCATCCCAGATCACCATCATTTTTGTCACATACTATATATACTTTAGAATCGCCAATCCCGAACACTTTTTTCTAGTTTGGTAATGATCAGGGACTGATACGACTGAATAGATTTCATGGCAAGAAAATGTTCATTTTGCCAATTTAAATCAGAAAGTTCAATGGACGTAAGCGAGATCATTAAGCCTTGCCTGCAACGATGAGGGCTGGACCCATAAAACTGTGTGAGAATAACACCTCAAATTCCGAAAATATGTCCTCTCGTTAGCAATTTGTACTATCTGACGGCTCTAAATTCTATATTCCACCCGCATCCAATAAACGAGATCGCCGTTCATTGCGAAAGGGGTCATCGAGCTATAACATGCACATGAATGCATTATTGGAAACTTTGCTGACTGAATAACAATTCAGTGGATATATATATATATATATATATATATATATATATATATATATATATATATATATATATATATATATATATATATATAATAATCCAGGTAAAACATCCACAGGGTAGTAATCCAAAGAATTTCAATCGGGTTTATAAAAAGTGCTCAATATCAAATAGAGCTTTTATATATGAATATTTTTATTTACACAGTCTTGTACAACATCTGCGACACTGGAAAGTCGATGTTATCGATCAACATCTATTATGAACTGAGAAAGTGAGATCTAATCACGGAGAGTTAGAATCCGATCTTAACCTTAGATCATATTTAGAAAGAACCATATATATATATATATATATATATATATATATATATATATATATATATATATATATATATATATATATATATATATGTGTGTGTGTGTGTATTGCGCTGTATTTTTGTTTATGCTATTATTTTCACGAGTATAACTACTAAATAAAGGATTTATCTCGTCTGCGTTCCAGGGGTTAAGCAAAGAATACGACAAAGTTAAAAAATAAACTTGTGAATTTTTTTGTTAAAACCCAGGCTCGCAGACTCAATTGTTTGTTGAACTATATTACAGGCGAACACGTTAGGATAAACGCTACAATAAATACAACGTATTACATAACATACTGTCGAAAATAATTTACTATATAAAGAAATATATATATAAAGAAATATATATATATATATATATTTATTTATTTTGTTTATTATCTATGTGCGTATACGTTTCGTCCTTTATAATCTGGACTCATCAGCATAGAGATATAACTATTCACTACTGGTCATGCGATTCGAAACCCTGGATTCTGAGTATTTTACAACTCAAATACCGACATCTAGAACCACTAGGCCACCGCTGAATAGCGAATAAACAATGCTAATGTTAACACTTTATCCGGCGGCTTGACGTCATAAGAGCATTCAACTTAATGAAAGGAACGATGCATTAATAGTAAGCGACGTCATGCTGTGTTAATACTATACTTACAGTGCCCATCTAGAGGGGTTTTCTAGGAGCTACACACACACACATATATATATATATATATATATATATATATATATATATATATATATATATAGTAAGCAATGAAAATATATATGGCAATCAAGCTACACAGAGGCTCCCGTGTTTCATCCCCGGAAGGAATCGTCAGGCTAAATGCATGGAGTTATTTTTGTCAGGTGTATTTATACACCTGACAAAAATAACTCCATGCATTTAGCCTGACGATTTCCCCCGGGGATGAAACACGGGGGCCTCTGTGTAGCTTGATTGCCATATATATTTTCATTGCTTACTACCTAGCTTTACTTACATATCGAGCACTGTTGAAGTAAATACTGAACACTGACACATAAAAAAATATATCTTCTTATAATATTTTATGTTTATACATGAAGTACTAATATATATATATATATATATATATATATATATATATATATATATATGTATATATATATATATATATATATGTATATATATATATATATAAAACAAGCAGCACCATATTACAACCAAGCACCCCACAATAGCGCTATAGATTATACCCACCTACCTATAACCTATCACCTAAAAATAACCACTATAGAAAACGGAACATTATTTGGTTTTCATCCCCCTTCTTCTTTAACACCAAGACAAGAGTAGGGCATATTTTCATTAAACTACTAGATGAGCACTTTCCTCCGCAACATAAACTACATACATTGTTTAATAGAAAAACGACTAAAATAAGATACCTCTGCCCCTTATCTGTAAAGTATATTATTACTACAGAGCCAAAGGCAAAAGAAAACGCGGGCTGTTTTTGTATGTTCAAAGATAACTGCCGACTAGACGGAAACTGTCCACTAGGCGGAGACTGCCCATTAGGCTGAAATTGTATATGAATCAACCTAACGTCAGAATTCAACCTAACGGCAGAACTGAAAAGGCATGGAACAGAGCTCTTTCAAGCAGAGGTTGTACGCACATAGACACACTTTTAAATATAGAAACTGCCAGCATAGCACTAGCTACTCGTGTACTTGGTCTTTTGGCTTAGATCAAAGTGTAGTATCTGTTCCGATGGATACTGCACCCCATACTGGTATTGTCTTGTCCTTCGTGGCTTGACTTACGCCGGTCAATGGGTCTGTCCTGTGCAGTTCTAGGAGGTCCACCCTCCCAGTCTTTGCCTCCCATCTTTGGGGAGGAGTAAGTTTATTGCTTACTGCCTGAGGCGCCCCTACCGGGGAATTCCGACGGGGCTGCCCAAGCAATTTTTAAATGGCCAGAGTGCTCACCTCTAAGGCGCTGGCTTTTCAAACCCCACTTTCCCGACCCGACCTTGGGTCACATCTTACTTGTGGGAGTAGGATAAAAACTGGCCTTGTGTCTAACTCCTGGAGAGGAGTAAATAAATACTCGTGTATGGGAATTAAAGACGAGGGGACACATTTTATCATGAATTTGAAGGTGGTAGAGAGAAGGCCGTCATACTCCCCAGCTTCGAAACTATGCTCCTTATTAAATGCAGATAAATACAACATAATACCCGACAATTATGACCCTATCAAATGTGGCTTAAACAGAAGGAGTAAGTATTCAAAAGATGCATTAATAGGTTTGGTAGGTTTGGTAGTTTTGTTTTACGGCATATCAACCCTTTTTGGGTTATTTAATGCCGAATCTGGTCATTATAGTAAAAGTTTTTATGCTTCAAGTTCTTTATATCTTCAAATGTTTAATCAGGGTTTTTGGTTTGGTAGTTTTGTTTTACGGCATATCAACCCTTTTTGGGTTATTTAATGCCGAATCTGGTCATTATAGCAAAAGTTTTTATGCTTCAAGTTCTTTATATCTTCAAATGTTTAATCATCGTTTTTGGTTTGGTAGTTTTGTTTTACGGCATATCAACCCTTTTTGGGTTATTTAATGCCGAATCTGGTCATTATAGTAAAAGATTTATGCTTCAAGTTCTAAAAATAAAATAAAAAAGGGGAGGGAGAAAGGGAGAGGGGCTGTTGTTTTTGTTTTTGGTTTTGTAGAACATAATTAAGTTTTACAAAAAAAAAAAAAAAAAAAAAAACGTCAATGTAGGTGAATTTCGTCTCAGGGAGTCACAGGGCAGCCTGATCTGGTATCACCAGGCATTAATAGGACACATGAACACTTAATTAAGTGGAAATACAGTTTTACACAGAGAGAAACACTTAAGACAGGCTAAGATAATATCTGCAACATGCAGGGTTAATATACAAATAATAACAACAAATATAAGCATATGACAAAATGAACACAGACAGATAATTAGACATTGATATGTACATATAAATGAGGTTTTGATGGGAAGAACATGACCATACATACTTTACCAACTTTACAACATACCATGTTGCCATATGTCGCCTTTCTATTGTTGGGGAGAAGGAATTCTTTTTTGGGGAAGTGGTTTTCTTTTAGCAATTTTTTTAGGGTTTTGTTTAGGGAATATTTTGAAAACGTTCCATTTTGGGAAAGGTTTTTTCTTTCAGGGTTTCTGTTCAGAGAGCGAGGGAGGAGGGGAGAGAAGTCAATTATTGTTTCGGACCCCCATTGTGTTTGGCTATAACATCCAGCCACTCAAAGCTTATGCACCATATCCCATTAACAAGTTTCACTTTATTTTTGATGGCTCATTGTTTGTGGTTTTTGAAGCATAAGAGGTTAAAATATAACGGGTTTTATTAAATTAAGTATTTTAAAAAGTTTTATCTTTTGAGTAACTTTGGAAATCTTTCAAAGTTTTCTAGAAATATTTTCTTTAAAAGACTCCTTTTTCTTTTTCGTTTAATTTTTAATATTTTTTATTATAGTATTTATAATAATTATCGTTATTATTATTATATTATTATTATTATTATTATTATTATTATTATTATTATTATTAGTAGTAGTAGTAGTATTAGTTGTAGTAGTAGTAGTGGTATATTTTATTATTTTATTCTTAGTCTTACTGTATTCTTTCTCATATTAGATTACTTTCTTTTAATTTTTAAAATTATTTAATTATTAAATTATTTTATTTTATCATTAATACTATATATAATTTGGAATATTTTAGTAATGTTCCTTATAATTTTTTTTCTTTCTCTAATGATAAGCCAACTTATTTTTTAGGTCGATTGAAGAGTTATTATCCTTTCACCATATAGTTACACCTGACTGATTTTGTGTTTACTTACCACGGGGGTTTATTCAGAACACTTTTTTGTCGGCTTTTGAAAATCATATAGATTCCCATTTTTTTTTCTCTGTTACCCGGTAGATTTCAAATTTTATCTTTAAACTTTGTGTTAATTTTAAAATCTAGATTTTAAATCTTTAAAAAAAATTTAATTCTTCCGGGATCTGAGGTCAACATGACATTAATATGGTATCGATATCATTTTTCAAAGACTAAAAGAAAAAACAGTTCTTTCTTGCCCATGAATACCGGCAGATTTTGCAGGTAGAAATACTGAATTAGTGAAAATGATGAAAATTAAATGTAAGTAGAGAATCGAAATATCATAAGAGAATCATATAACGCGTGAGCAGCCATTTTCTGGGGAGAAAGACATAAACAGAGTTTAAAGAAAGCCCGATAAAGAGGCCTTTATAGGTCTCCTTTGTTAGGATTTGAAACTGACGGTACCAATATTGTTCTGATCTTCTGTAATACAACCACATACACACACCCACACACACACACACATACACACATATATATATATATATATATATATATATATATATATATATATATATATATATATATGCGTGTGTGTGCGTGTTTATTTGTGTGCTTTCAGGAAGAAAACTTGTTGTCGAAGGTGACTTAAGGGAATTAAATGGGATTTATCAGAGAGAGAGAGAGAAAGAGAGAGTGAGAGAGAAAGAGAAAGAGAAAGCGAGCGAGTGAGAGAGATAACAAGCAAGGAATGAGAGAGAGAGAGAAAGATAACAAAGGATGAGAGAGAGAGAGTAAGGGGTGAATAAATAATTCTATCAGGCTTTTGCGGTTATTGCGTCACCTTTTGATGGATTTGTGGAAATATCACCTGGTACAGATAATCGTCTCATATGAATGCATGTTCCCAGAGCGAATGGAAGGGATATGACCTTGGTATTGTTGCCTATGAATATATTATGTCTGCGTCAGAGGAAATGAATACTTCCTTTTATCGGGCACGTTTTTGCGCGAACCACCTCAAGCAGGAGAAATCATCGTTGTTAGAGATGTTAATGAAGGCATAAAATGAAATGGACTTGGGATTCATGTTATTGCAAATTCAAATATTTCCTCTTTTTTGTTGTTACATTTTAATATATTTGTATCTGTGCGGTTCTTTACTTTTCTCGCTTCTTTTCTCAAGATGGTTTGGTAAATAAATTATGTTTGAGTTATTTATGGCGAAAACAGAAGCAGGTGTTCCTACGCACAGCGGTCTGCGAAATACCGTTATCATGCAACTGTCCATTATGCCGAATGTTGATATTTATCAACCACCATACGTAAGTAGGAAAATACAGAAGTTCATCTTAATATAAAGTTCATGGTTATTTAAAATATTCCCTTGTATATTTAGTTCCTTCTTATTTATACATTTTGATCCTTGCCATGAAATCTGTAATTTTTTAATGTTCGGGTTCATTCCCGATCCTTAGTCGACTGAAACATGTGTGAAAACAAATCAGCGTTCATGGCGTACGAGTTACAGAGCGATAAGATGAACATAACTGACTAGCAGGTACTTGACTAGCTGAATAACAATTCAGTGGATATAGCTTTTATAGGAATGAGGTCGTGGTCGTTTGAGAGAAAAAGGGCAGTGTTGCATTTGTTATGAAGACTTATATTGTCCCACGGCTTGAGGAACTGACTTATACAAATTAAAGGTCCTTCGACCAAAAAAGATTTGAAGATTTAGTTAGTGTGTTTTCAAAATGTACACTTTTGTTACGTTATTACCGAAGAACATTGTAAAAGATTCAACGTATGCGATTGATTTGTTATTTTACTCATAGTTAGTGAAGTATTGCAAGTTCACACCTTAATTTTCACAGGAAGACTAACATAATAATAATAGAAAATATACAAAGTGCAATATAGTAAACATAAAGATCGAAAATAAATGACCACATGTTCTGCACATGTCAGCATGTCTAGTCTTAAATTGAGGCAGTCATTGATTTTGATGGCGATACATAGAAAAACTGTAATCAAGCTATTCAAGAATATGTGTGCATATTATTTGAATACATATTACATTTTCGGTCATATATATTCATATTACTAATTAACCAGGGAAAGGGGATTAACTCCAAACATTCCATGCCCAACTTTGAACAATACAGTATGAACACAGATCCTACAATGTTACAAGCAGATACTATACATTTTTCTATGTATGTATAATATCTCTCTCTCTCTCTCTCTCTATATATATATATATATATATATAAACATATAGACATATTTAATTTAAATGTTAACATTTGAACAAAAATAATGTGCCCATTTTACTCACCGTGTTGCCTCGACTATATATATCTATCTATCAAATATCCCTGACGAGAGTGGGTGAACGATTATAAATATAAATAGAACTCAGAAGAACACTGTGTATCTCAGTCTGGGTCTGCTCTCTCGGCTTGAAACCTATCGTACAATTGTGATTTGATCTGATCTGCAATATTATTAATAAATACATATACTGCTTCGCTGTCACTGAAACATTGGCATTTATGCTACAGTGGTTTTTCTATTCATCTCTTTAAGTAATCGTGACACGTCAAATGTCTACCAGCACATACGTTCATTGTTATAATAAATATACGTAGATTAATTCTCGGAACATATTTCTTGTTTAGATTTCCTTGTTTACAATGGGTTCTCAGGGTGTCGAGAGTCCTTCCAAAGTAATTTAATTCTACTGTATATTCAGTGTCATGAATTTACCGCCATTCAATGGAGCCGTCGCACTAAGCGTAGTGTAAGCGGCTTTTTAATTGTTTACGCTAGATATGCGTTAGAATATTTATTGATATCACAGATAATTCGACTGCATTTAAATTCTTCTTCAACAAGGCATACTATAGAAGGTTTATTTATCGGCATGCATCATTGATGGTAGAGTGGACCCAATTAAGTCTATTGATATGCACACACAAAATCCCCACACACACTTATATATATATATATATATATATATATATATATATATTTATTTATTTATACATAGTAAGCTATGAAAATATATTTATGGCAAGTAAGCTACACAGAGGCTCCCGCATTTAATCCCCGGGGGAAATCTTCAGGATTAAATGCATGGAGTTATTTTTGCCGGGTGTTTTTATATACACAGCTAGCTAGTTTACCAATCAGATTCTTCCCGCGAACAAAGATTGGCTGAGAGAACAACAAATAATCTGATACATTTTAGCCTGAAGATCCCCCTCCCCCCAGAGGATGAAACGCGGGAGCCTCTGTGTAGCTTAATTGCTATACATATATTTTCATAGCTTACTACCTAGCTCTACTTACGCATCGAGCACTGTTGAAGTAAATACTGAAAATTGATACATAAAAAATGATATCTCCTTATGAAATTTTATTTGGATACATGAAATATGGCGATAGAACTTCCTAAGCGTTTACGAAATGTTATTATATATATATATATATATATATATATATATATATATATATATATATATATATATATATATATTATTAATAATAACCGCCATAATTAATTATAAATCTCACTCCAGGTCTTTACCTGTTTGTCATTATTCCACTGACGATGAACCCAGACGGGTCAGAAAGTACTCTGAACCAACATGTACATTACGGCAGTTTCATCAGCCAATTTTCTTCCGAAATTAAGATTTTAATCCGGAAAATTGAAGGGATTAATACTAAAATAACCAGACAAAAATTGTCGGTTATTTTTAATAATACGTGTCTTAAGGAAAAAATGCTGCCTCGATATATATATATATATATATATATATATATATATATATATATATATATATATATATATATATATATATATATATATATATATAAAGAGAGAGAGAGACGGAGTAATAGACAGATTGATAAATATAGATCTAGAGAAAGAGAGATAAAGAAAAGAGTGATGGATATGAAACCAATGAACATCACATCAGTTTACTTTAAATTGTGTCATCTAACTAAAGGAATATAAAATAAATTATAGGCTGCCAAATTGATGCTTAATGCGATATTCTGTCCAATTGGATTGTTGAACACAGTTTTGACAGATATATAAAAACACATTGAGCATAATTTCACACGACATGACACTAACATTGAAAAACGAAGAATATAATAACTAATAAATAACGAATAAATAATCACGCTTGTAAAAATGAATCCAGTAACTCCACTAGCAAATGCACACAACTTGACACTCAGAAGTCTAGACCACATACACAAGAAAGGTTAAAAACTACATTTGGTTTAACCTACCCTGTAATATCAATTATAAAACTGATATCACTAGATAATTCTAGAAAATTATAGAATAACCCTTTAAACATTCACATAGATATAGAACTATCCTAAACAAAAATTTAATAAAAATCTCTTATTTTATAATGCCTAACATAGCAATAACTATAACTTATAACAATAGAAAAAATAAATCTGCGAAAACACCTGTTATACCCATTGACTCGTATTAATAATTGTAACTGCCATTGCTAGAGAATGTCCACAAAACAATTAATGTATACATAAAGACGTAATATATGCCTGCAATGTGTAGCAATTCCCTCGCAGCGCTAATCAACAAAGCATGTGCCCCTCCCCACCCAGTAATCTTACACATTCTCAACATTTACTACATCACAATATCCGAAACATATATCCAAGCATCAGCCATTATTCTTCACCAGTCAATAACAATTAAACTCAAACTTCTCAACCCATAATAGCAAATTCATCGAATAATTTAAACCTTAGCTCTAATCAGAACTCAGGACACTTGACGCATTTCCTCCCTTTCGTCACAGCATTCTTCTCCAACCCACCCCCTAAAACAACCTCTTTACTCTTCTACTGATTCCCGCCACTCCCTGCCATACCGCCCTCTTATGTCGCTGCCACCTGCATAGGCCCATGCTTGTTTTGTTTCGAAATCCATTCTTGACGTCCACTTTTATTTTACCTTTTAATTCACTGCTGATGTTTTTAAATATTTTGTTGACATGGCTCACCACAAACAAGGCCCGCTTCGACTCTAGATGTAAATCGCTATTGAGAATTAGGATGAAAGTTTAGAGGGGCCATCCTAAATTGGCAGCTGTGCAGCAAGATGCTTGTTCACATTAGTTTTAAATTTCTGCATGTCGCTGCAGTCGGGGAAACAGGGAGTAGAGAGGAAGCTTCAAAGGCAGGCAGCACGAGGAAAGAAGCTATTGGAGTAGAAGGCTATACGGCATCTGGGAGCTTTCACAGTGATGGGATTTAGCTGATTGTCGAGTTGTGCTAGTGTATTCACGTCGAGGGGGTACCAGAGCAGCACGTTCATTGGGGAATATTCAATTGAAGTATTTGTAAAAAAGAACAAGGATGCAACATTGCGGCGATGGGACAGTGGCTTGGGCTTGATGCATAGTAAGATACCTATTAGATGAGCAACTCTTTTTGGAGCCTTGTCTAAGAAACAGAGACTAGTTAATGGACCACCAGCCCAGATGTGTCAACAATACTCCATGCATGGGCGGATGGGGACTTTGTAGAGATATAGGATACTGTCACTCGTGAGTAGTTTGCTAGCACAGTAAAAGAAAGCAACTTTCTTTGCAGCAGCCTTGGCAATGTCTTCTATGTATTTGTTCCAATTCATACTACCTGTGAATGCTAGGCCAAAGAGTTTAAACGTTGGCCTCTCAGGAAGGATGTTATTTGTCATGGGAATCGATGGTTGTTGAAGGAAAAGAGCTTTCTCATAGCAGCATTAAATGTTACCATCCACTTATGACCCCATTCCCTTACAGACTGGAGGTCACTTTCTAAGGATTCGGTTATTGCCTCGGATATGTGCGCGTTCGTTTTGCCCACATGACGAGAGTATAGCGTAGTGTTTTTTTTGTTGTTTTTTTTTTACATGATTCACCCCAAACAAGGCAGGACGCCACTGTAAACGTAAGGGGCTACTGAGAAAAAGGAAAAGGGAAGAAGGATTAGTGGTTCAGCTTAAATTGGGATCTGAGCAGCGAGATGTCTGTTTACATTAGTTTTAAATTTCTGCATGTCAGTACTGTCGGGGAAACAGGGGGCAGGGAGGGAGTTCCAGAGGCCAGCAGCACGAGGAAAGAAGCTATTTGAGTAGAATGCTCTCCGGCATCTGGGGACCTCCACAGTGAATGAATGAGATTTAGTAGAATGTCCAGTTAGTCTAGTGAATTTACGTCGAGGGGGCACCAGAGTAGCCAACTCATCGGAGCATAATCCATTGAAGTATTTGTAAAGCAAACACAAGGATGCCACATTGCGGCGATGGGACAGGGGCTGGAGCTTAGCTGACAGTGAGGGACCTATTAATGTTGGCAGAAAATATACCCATCTCAGATACAATGTCATCAGGGATAGTTTCTCTGTATAATTTCGCTTTGCTTCACCTATCACTGCCTTACTGATTTTCTCACTGTGGACTCTTTTCGATTGAATTTTTTTATTTATCAACTTACTCTGGAGTGAATAACTTACAATTTTTTTTTCATAAGCTCATGGATGACAAATGGCTTTCGCTACGCCGCTGGTCTCTTAAGATTTCCCATACAGTAACTTTCTCCAACTAGGCGGATTGTATATGCAATTTACTGGTCGCCGCTCATCAACGACAGCTAACGGATTTGTTCTCCCCATAGAATTGGTTTCATCTCTACATATGAAAAATCGGGATTTTTATACAACTTTGGCTGCCAATATTCATTGTTAAAACAGGATAGGATTTTACATTGTTTCGAATCCGTTTGTACGAACTATTCTGGTACCCTCAACGGTGAATTTTGGCCTATATATTCTACATTTTCTTACTTCAATTCATATTCTATTTATTTTATACCTTTTAAAATATTGATATTATGGTAATTTCTATTTTAGCAATTTATTTGTCTACTCTCTTCTGACGGTAAAAATCATTTTTGAAAAGCCATGGTTTAAAGAATGAATAATTCTCTCATATAAAACTCCTTAATTTGAACAATGTATGACTTAATAGATATTGTATATTGCATTTCGTTTTTACTATTAATTATTAGTTTTCATTTACATCACTTATTTGTTTATATATATATATATATATATATATATATATATATATATATATATATATATATATATAAATGGGAAGGTTTTTTTCCATCTATCCTAACTATATTAACATTAAAACACGTTAGGAGTATTTAATTACTTATGATTTTATTTACTCCTCTCCAGGAGTTAGGCACAAGGCCAATTTTATCCTACTCCCACAAGTAAGATGTGACCCAAGGTCGGGTCGGAAAGTGGGGGTTGAAAAGCCAGCGCCCAAGAGGTGAGCACTCTGACCATCAAAAATTGCCCGGGCAGCCCCGTTGGCATTCCCCGGTAGGGGCGCCTCAGGCAGTAAGCAATAAACTTACTCCTCCCCAAAGAGGGGAGGCGAAGCCTGGGAGGGTGGACCTCCTAGAACTGCACAGGACAGACCCATAGACCGACGTAAATCAAGCCCCGAAGGCCAAGACAATAACAGTCTATGGGGTGCAGTATCCATCGGAAAAGATACTACACTTTGATCTTAGCCAAAAGGCCAATGATTTTTATTTACCTCCCCAGGAGGTTAGGCACAAGGCCAGGTTTATCTTACTCCCACAAGTAAGATGTGACCCAAGCTCGGGTCGGGAAAGTGGGGTTTGAAAAGCCAGCGCCCGAGAAGGTGAGCACTCTGGCCATCAAAAATTGCCTGGGTAGCCCCGTCGGCATTCCCCGGTAGGGGCGCCTCAGGCAGTAAGCAATAAACTTACCCTCCCCAAAGAGGGGAGGCAAAGACTGGGAGGGTAGACCTCCTAGAACTGCACAGGACAGGCGCGTGCAGTATCCATCGGAAGAGATACTACACTTTGATCTTAGCCAAAAGGCCAATGATATTTATTTACTCCTTGCGGAGTTAGGCACAAGGCCAGTTTTATCTTACTCCCACAAGTAAGATGTGACCCAAGATCGGGTCGAGCAAGTGGGGTTAAAAGCCAGCGCTCGAGAGGTGAGCACTCTGGCCATTTAAAAATTGCCTGGGCAGCCCCGTCGGCATTCCCCGGTAGGGGCGCCTCAGACAGTAAGCAATAAACTTACTCCTCCCCAAAGAGGG
>OY744517.1:68619493-68681993 GCA_963556195.1 Sepiola atlantica
ACAAAATAATAATTTGAACCGGTTGCTCACCGTGTTGCCTAAAATACGCGTGGGTACCAGTCCGGTTAAAATTTCATAATATAATATGATGCATGTGTATGGTAAACTATTTTTGTTGTATATGCTTTAGTCTACCACTGTTGATAGTCGAGGCATAACTTTGTGTTTCTGATAAAATATTAAAATACATAACATGAAATAGCTCTCTTTTCTTTTTCTTTTCTTTTTCCTCTTTTTTCCCTTCCCAGTTTAGAATAAACGACAGACTCATACTTCCACACACCCCGCCCCCTACCTACTGCAGCCATGCTTGACTACAACATATTTTGACCCCGACAAATTTCATAGCTTAAATAGCCATAAATATAAAATCCAAGCGATCAATCCCATTCATTTCGCGTCCTTTGGAGGAGACAGGGCACTGCTGATGACACTACCACCTAAATCATGTTTTTCATTTTCTGCTTGTTCACGTTAACAGCCATGTTGTAGTCTGGCCACTTTCTGACACATCCAAATTAATATTCTATATGATTTCTCTACATTGTTTTCTTCATCTTGAGAAAGTCTTTCAATAAAGACGAAACGTTGATAAATACATAAATCACATAGTTATTGGCTTTCCTTTTTTCATTTTACATTACGTCGGATCATTTTCTTTATATATATATATAAATATATATATATATATATATATATATATGTTAGCATATATATTAGATGATATATATCCTATTTATTGAATATTTACAGACCACCCATCTACATCCTGTAAATAAAAGATCGTATACGTAATCAGGCAAAGCAGAACAAGAAATATGTATCCGATTCTTTTGTGAGTTTCGTTCAACGCAACTTGCAATAATCAATATTTAAGTACATCAATTGAGAAGTTGGAGTTTCTTATTGAAAACGCTTGTTCATCTTTTTCCCGCGATGGGAATTCAATTTGTTCTCATGAATCGTTGGAAACGCGAAGAAGAAAAGGGAAATCAATAGATATACTGAAAGTATCTTCAATTTATCCAGTGTTAGTGACAGGGAAGATTTTTATGAGCTTCGTGGTTTCTCGCATGTGTGTGTACGCGTAGCCGTAGACGGAAAGGAATCGGGTCATGCGGGTCAAAATAATCTGTGCGCATGGCTTTTCTATTCCGCTGAACAAAAAATAAATTACACCGGGGCCTCTCAGGTCGACAGGAAAAGTCGAAATTAAATCTCTTCATTCAATAGCAAGCAATCCTCTTTAGGTTGCCGTGAAATTACGATAAAGATAGATGTAATCAAATATACATGTTTATGCAATACTTCCGAGTGCATATATATATATATATATATATATTAGATTTCTTGAATGTGAGATGATATATATAATTATATATATATATATATATATATATATATATATATATATATATATATATATATATATATATATATGTGTGTATTAGTAAAATATTCCCACTGTATAGAATGCATTCAAATTTGTAATTTGAAACGGTTTTAGAAACCAGTAAAAATACAGAGACTTTTTTTAAAATAAACATATTATTTATTTAAAATTAAAATTTTCGATTCACACATCCTTATCAAGATAATACATACCTTTTTTTCTTCCTTTTTTTTAAAACGACATGGTGTCGCTTGATCTTGAGCTTCAGTTGTTAACGAAGTAAAATTGCAGAGACATTTTATAACGAAGAGGATGCCCAGATTGAGAGATGTCGATGGCGCCCTAAATATGGGGACCTATAGTAGGAAGTCAAGGAACCCACGTGATTTCCGCCAGTCTCTACATTTTTACTGGTTTCTTAAACCGTTTCAAATATATATACTGCGCCGTGTAGGTATAACATATTTTGAAAACCTAGACAAGTGTAGAAAGTGGAAGAGAAGAGAAAAATATGCTTATATTTCGGACAAAGATGTTTATCATCGAAAGTACTCAAGTTTTAAAAAAAAGAAGTTTTTAAAGTAAATACATAATTTATTAAAAAAAAACAAATAATTTGCGTTGTCCAAGTTTTCAGAATATTCTAAAAAAATATTCTCCTTATTATATATATATATATATATATATATATATATATATATATATATATGTGTGTGTGTGTGTGTGTGTTATACCTACACGGCGCTGCTCGGAATGCAGTGAAATATTTTAAGTTTTAATTTTATATCTTTTCACATTTTTTAAACTTATACAAAAAAGAAATATGTTTCAGTTCTAAGAGTGACAACTCTGTTATATTCTTCAATTAAAGAATACGAGCTATTCATTTTCAAAATTACTATAGTTTTAATCATAATAAAAAGATGGTTCCGCTTTCCCAGTTGTTCGAGAGGGACTACATAATAACCACCGCCAGGGAGGTTATGTTTTACGTTAACTTTGTAACTATGTTTATTTGTCTGTCTGTGTACAGTCTAGTGTAATGTCGCTCGACCAATAGTCACACAACTGATTTAATGTTGGCATATCTTGACCAAATAGCAAGGCCAATACTACGGAAAAAATGAAAGTTTACCATGGCATTTGACTCTGACGTTGATATTCAGTTATTATCGAAATTAATTTTTGAATTTCAAATGCCGTTATTTCAAAATTTGATGTATGAATCTGATGTTTTTTGGTAACCACCATGCAACACTTCAGCCTGCTCAGATAAAAAAAGTTATCAATTTTCTATGGCATAATTTCGGGTATACTTCATAGAATATGGAGAAGTAAGGCCCAGATAAGAATTAGGCCTATCTGTACTTTGTCAGGCGGAGGTATCCAGTCTCAGGTTTGACTTATGGTTTTTTTTAATAAAATGTAGAGAAGTACGTTGTTATATGCAATTAACGAGTTTAGTTTTTAGTATGTTTTTATAAGTATGTGTACGTCAGATTATATTTCCCTGTTTTACGGAAAGGCAAACGTCTAACCAGCACCCATCAATCATAAAACATATTCCCCGTTCTATCTAACGTAGGCTTAGCAATAACTCTAGCAACGCAATGTATTTAAGAAGTAAAACAACATTTACAACACAGCTCTAAAATTTAGTGGATATAATAATATCGAAATTAAATATAAGCAACAGGATACAAATAACCATAAAAATAATAAAAACAAAAAGGAAATGACAGAGAAATACCATCTGGTTTACACCTGCCTATAACCACTTGCTTAAAATTAAACTTGTCAAGAAATTATTAAATCTCATCGAAACACACTTTCCCGTAACGATCCACTTTCGCAAAATGTTCAATAAAAATAACTTAAAACTGTCATGCAAGTGCTGCGAACACTTACAAATGATAATTAAAGCACATAATAACAGAATACTTAACGATAGAAGTAGAGAAAAAGATAAAAACAAAATGAGTAAAAAAGCAACCATTAAAATAACACAAAGTAAAACAATAGTACAACCACTAGAACTAGTAATAGCTCAACACCTAATAATACCTACCCAAACAGATATAAGAATGTTATTAATGAATAGAAAACCTGTAACTGTAGAACTCGTGAACTTTATCTACTAACAAAATAACTGCTTAACCACAGGCATGTTTACCCAAGCTACAATATTTGCCAGAGGAAACCCGAATAACCAATAATACTGCATAGGTATAGCATCCCTATAGTTTAAATCCATATATTACAAGAATAAAAACACATTTAGGAACAAACCCGCTGATTAAAACATCACTAGTTTACCATTTATGGGAACGTAAAGAAAGACTCAGCTCGCCAGTAATTGAGTGGAAAATAGTACGATGGGCCACTACACGTAGATATTTAGACGACCCGTGTATATTATGTTTTAACGAGAAGGGTAACATTTAAAATTTTAAAAATCCTTAAGCCAATAATGCATTTTATTTATTTAGGTTATTTACAATTAATGGTGCATAGACTTTGTCATTGGTAATGGAACAGTCTTAGTTGTATAATTAATGAAGGAAATCTTGTTTTTGGAGTTTTCTAGTTTAAATTTTATTTCTAAAAATTTATCAATTCTTAGAAATAAGTTTTTTTCAAAGAAGCTACATTCTCTACACTTAAAACAGTAATTTAAATGCATTTTAACTGTTTTGATAAAATAATAATAATCATAACTGATCTAATTTGGAACAAACGCAGAGATTGGTCAAAGTTATTATAAATTATGTCGAATAGCCAATCGAAATTCATCTGACAGTAAGACTCAAGCTAATGATTTTCGATATAAAATATAGAAATACATTTTTATGACAATATTGATGAGGAAGACGTTTTCTGAGCTCATTTGATCGATACTAAATGTTCAAGCTACAGTATTGGAAAACGTTACAGAATCGCTGTGATAAAATGAAGAACATTTTGTTGGTTGTTAGGTTTTAAGGTATGTCAACCGTAGTTGGAAGAGTTTATGCTTAAACCCTACATATCTTTTGTACACAACTTTTTAATATATTATTTTGTTTTGTATGCGTATATTTTGTAAGCAAATAATCTGTAAACGTTAGTCCATATTTAACCGCAAAATTGGCCCCTAATTGGTACTACAGCTCCAAGTCAGACTCATGCATACGAAAATATGTCTATTATTAAATAACTTCCAGTTGTAGAGAAGTATACATGCTCCTCGACTTTTTATTGAATATCACTAAGAAGACATAAAATGTCGAAGCGGATGATATTTTTTTTAAAATTACCTTATGTCAGTTATTTATATCAAAATATAATGAAATGGTCATACAAGATGAAAGACCCTATTAAGCATACACGTCTGAATAAAAATTTCATTGAGTATACTTAACATTCCACGTGATAACTCATTAATTATATGTGAGACGAAATTTGTTCTTTACAGTTTTTTTAAATTTTAATCTTACATTTTTATTGGGATATTTTTACAAAAAAACTAACTACGATAAATGTATTTACATGTATGTTTTCACCTCTAAAACATTAGAACTGATGCTTTTAAGCCAAAAAATGGCTTGAAATTTATGTCGAATAACCTTTATGTTAATGTTTTGCGGGTCATCAAAAAAGTTATTTAAAAAAAAAAAAAATATTTCTATATATTTTTTTATTATCTTATGTTAATATTTTTAGAAGTTATACATGTATCCTACTATAAACTTTTTAAAGCTTATGCGACAGTCAGACGCGAGTATTCACATCGTAAATACGAATGACTTACTTATGCGTATTCTGCCTATTCTATTATATTACGAGTCATATATTTCTATTTGCGTACAAACAGACAAACTTCCAAAACTCTATAACGTTTTAATAGTATATATATATATATATATATATATATATATATATATATATATATATATATATAATATTAGTGTCACTACAGCATTGAAAGAGAATCGTCAATCTTCGGCGTTTCCGTTGACTTTCACCATGAAGAAAAAAAGGAAAACACGCATACACACACACACACACACACATATATATATATATATATATATATATATATATATATATATATATATATATATATATATATATATATATACATATATATATATATAAATGTAGGAGATCAGTTTTAATCAACAACGATGACCAATGGATTAAAACGAATATGACAAACTCCTTTGATTTGGCCATGGGTGCCCTTGACTCTGCGGAGGCATCCGATCGTGTGGGGTTATTCATTTTATATACACTCACAAATATATTCGATAATACGGATATCGGCCTTTATAGAGATGATGGATTAGCAATAATAAGAGACTCCAACAAAGTCAAGGGAGAAAACGTCAAGAAAATTATACATATGGAAATGAAAAAACTAGGCCTAAAAGTAGAAGTAATGGCTAACACAAAAACAACGAACTTTCTAGACGTCACATTAAACTTAAGTAAAAACACTTACGAACCATACCTAAAAGATAACGCCAACCCAATATACGAATACCCAAAGTCTAATCACCACTCATCTAACATAAAACATATCCCGAATTCGATCGAAAGTAGGCTTATCAACAATTCTAGAAACGGAAGCGTTTTTAAAAATCAATCAACATTTACAATACGGCTCTAAAAATAGTGGTTACCATAATACCGAAATTAAATATAAAAAACAGGACACCCATAATTACAACAAAATTAAAAATAAAAACAAAAGAAAAAGAAATATAATCTACTATACCCTTCCCTATAACCAGATGCTAAAAACTAAACTACGCAAAAAATTCCTGAATCTGATTGAAAAACACTTCCCCGTAACCAACCCTCTACATAAAATATTCAATAAATATAATCTAAAACTATCTTACAGCTGCTGTGAAAACCTAGAAATGATAATTAAGGCACACAACAACAAAATACTAAAAGACAACAACAGAGAAGAAAAAAATAAACAAAGTGGAAAATATAACAAAAATAATACTACGAAGGAGAAAAATATAAACAATACTAATAGAAATAAACAAAACACTAATAATAACCACCCGAATAGAAACGAAAAAGTTAGCAATGAAGAGAAAAGATGTAACTGCATGAATCGTAAACTTTGTCCACTACAAAATAAATGCCTAACGAAAGACCAAATAACAAGAAATACTACGTGGGTATGACATCCCTAGACTTTAAGACCAGATACTATGATCACAAAAGCACATTTAAAAACAAAGAACGTCGAACTAAAACAGCACTAGCAAACCATTATTGGGAGCTCAAAGAAAATGGACACTCACCAATAATTGAATGGAAAATAGTAAGACAGGCCAGTACATGTAGAAACGACCCGTGTAGATTATGCTTGAATGAAAAATATGAAATCCTAAATTTTAAAGATCCCCGAAACCTATTAAACTCTAGAAGTGAAATAGCAAACGGCTGTTTACACAGAAATAATTTACCTTATATAATAAATAAAAAAATAAAATAAGTAAATAAATAAATAAAAAACTGAACAAGTTAAATTTTAAAACCTAAAATAGAAATACAAGAAACCACGTGTTAAAATAAATTCGCCCACTGTATTGACACAACAAAGGAAACAGGATATAGGAAAATCCATTGTTAACAAAAAATAGGATAGGTATAGGAGCGTCACCAACAAAGCCTTTGTTCGCGGGAAGCCCAACGATTGGCTGAGGGAACAACAAAGAATCTGATTGGTTAACTAGCAAGCCATGTATATAAAAACACCTGACAAAAATAACTCCATGCATTTAGCCTGACGATTCCCCCCACCCGGGGATGAAACACGGGAGCCTCTGTGTAGCTTGATTGCCATATATATTTTCATTGCTTACTACCTTGCCCTACTTACGTATCGAGCACTGTTGAAGTAAATACTGAAAACTGATACATAAAAAATTATGTCTCCTTATAATATTTAATGTGGATATATATATATATATATATATATATATATATATATATATATATATATATATATATATATATTGTCTACCATGATTAAGGTTTGTTTAACCGAATATCCGGATTTATAAAATATTACAAAAATGATTAATAAATTTCATTTATTGATATAAATTCACGCGTCTGTTGACTGGTTTCTCAAATTTTCATATATATATATATATATATATATATATATATATATATATATATACGTTCATATATGTATAGATGTGCGTGTTGTGCATGTGTGTAGACAAAGAGATTATTCCTGCTTCACTTCCGGCAGCCCGTTACTACACTGGGTTGCGCCTACGTTCGCTTATAAAAAGTGAATATTTTCCAATCATATTTTATGTATTTCAGTAACATTTTCTATTCTTCTCTTTTTCTTTCTAATCCCGATTTTATTTCCTTTTTCCCATTTTCCCATTTTTAGATGTTCTTAATTATATTTTTCGACATATTTCCTTCCAAATTGTACTGAAAAGAAAGTACACTCGGGGATATGTTTCAAATAAAACAGTTTTCTTGAGACGAATTATTTACAATCAGTACGTAACTAAATGAACTTATTCTGAATACATACATATACGTAAACGACGAGAATAAATAGTACTGGCTTTCATTCGATTATTAGCAAGAAAACCCGGCGTTGCTCTCGTGAAAAGATCCACCTTCACAAATGTATAATAATAATAATAATAATAATAATAATAATAATAATAATAATAATAATAATAATAATAATAAAATAATAAAAATAATGATAAAAAATAAATTAAAAAATAATAATAATAACAACAATAACAATACTAACAACAACAACAACAACAACAATAATAATGATAATAATACTACTACTACTAATAATAATACCAATAATAATAATAAATCCAACTGCATTTTGATCATGTAGACACATGATACAGACATACACCGGAGACAGTACTGGTAAACAAATATCACAAAATCCTCTGGGAAATGGGCGTAAAAACAGATAAACTCATCCATGCGAGGAGACTGGATGTCATAATAGTCAACAAAAAGGTACACACTCTGACAAATATTTGATTTTGCCGTGTAAGTGTTACATTATGACGGGCCCTGTATTTTGAAAACGGGTAAAGTAGCTAGTATGAATTATGAACTGGGTGAAAGAAATAGCATGAAGTGCAATTTAGGTGCATTGATAATTTGGGACAAACAAAATGATTCATTCTGGGAATCATAACATACTGGATGTATGCTAGCCGATATGAAACGCTCGAATCAAAAAGGTTACACACAAAAGCGACATTGAGTCTGTTATGACACTCGTTGAAGGGCCAAAGGGCTCTGACGCCACAGATCCCTGGTGAGAAATTAGCTTTCTAGTCAGTTAACCATGGAGGCGCGCAGTGGACAGACGTCAATCAACGAGCTCTATAATGCGTAGAGTCTGGGTGACATCGCGAGATATGGGCTAAGACGTAGAGTAAGATTCCAACGGCGGGACAAGAAATAGCCGATTGTATCCGTCACGTTTCCACAAAGCAGTATGAACGAAAGACAGAGTTTGAGTGAACGAACCGACGAATGGAAGTCTCTCCGATTGAAGTGTGAAATAATCGAATGGAATCTCTCTCAAAAAGTCGTGTCTTCGAACGTTTTTGTCTCCGTTTAACCACAAGACAGGTACACCACTACGATCACGAGCCAGCAACGAAGATGCGTGTGCGAGCAAACCCACGACCCACGGTGAGAAAGAAAATGTAAGGTAACTTTTTGGGGGCATAACATTTTTTTTGGTCCTAATCTGTAAAACTGAAAGAACTGTTTAATGTAAAATGGTAAATGAACTATGTTTAATGAGAAGAGAATTTAAAAGAGAACTATGTTTAAAATGCGTAATTTGAAATATTTAAGAAGAGAAATGTTTTAATAACGAGAAGTGGTTAAAAATTAATGTGTAATAGGTTGACAGTTTAAAGGCTTAAAATCGCCCTAAGGAAATGTGTATTAAAAGTGCCTGTTGAAAATGTTGCTTAAAAGTGCCTTACAGAAAGTGTTAAAAAAACTTAACTCTTTCTTAATCTTTTCATAGACTTGTCGTATTGTTTTCGGTTCTGAGAAGCGTTTATTCACAAGTGTTATGTAACAAATTCCCCTTTGGTGCCGCGCCCCTTTTAAAGGGTTATGCAACATATGCGTTTTTGGGACTGTGACCAATTGTTTAAGTGGTTTAAGAGAACTGCCGCGGTCAAGGCAGGAGTTGTGGCTATGCAACATAAGCATTTCACAGAGACACAAAACCAAGCAAATAACGGAACTTGTCAGAGAACTTAAAGGGATATGAAGCAAAACAAAATTAATATAATACACATTATCGTAGGATCACTAGTGTCACATTGCGCCTCACCCGTTATACACACGTTGTCTATTTCGTTGTAACACAGGTTTTTGACAAACGCTCGTAGACTGATCCTCCTGCCGACGCCGAATCTTTCGTGTCCACTACTTCAGTTGTAATCAGAGAAAAGGGATGAGACCTCTTCTGACGGAAGTCACGTGGTTTTTTGACTTCCTATTATGGGCCACCATATTTAGTGCGCCATCGACATCGCTCCATCCGGGCCCCCTCTTCGTTATATAACACACACCTTTTAAATTTTCTAAAAATACATTAATGGGATGTAGTTTCCCCTTTCAACGCTCGATCTTTACTATATCTAAAAATCAGGCAAAACAGAATACCCCAATTTAACATTCAATTTATTTATCTTATCGGTCAGACATCTACTTTTCTGTAAGATATCTCTTCTACGGTCTATCATACGTTTCAACACTCTTCCGCTTTTCAAATACTCCAGAAATTACCCTTTAACTGCGTACCCGAATGGTTCGTTCCATTCATACCCGGAGCCGGCTTTACATACTCTTTTCTCTATTCTCTTTTCAAGGGTCTCCCATTATCCCGAAGCAAGCGTCATGTGATTTTTAACCAACCATCTTCCAAGGGGCTCTCCTTAACACAGATCCGGCGTCATATGCTTTTTCACTATCTTTCTTGCAATGAGCTCCTATTATTTCAGCATTGACCCCACTCGGTTGGCCTAACTATTGCTAAAAGAGTAGCCGTCTCCACTGCCCACATCAGTCAGCCCCGCATCTCGAAAACAGGTTCAATTTGTATCACTTCCCTTCTTACCCAATGATTCAAAACCCCCATCGTTTTTCTTAATTAATTGGTTGATACGAGTTACTGTAATCGAACACTTTTTTTAACTGTAAGTCTCTCGTCCCTTGTTCCTCGCGTCTCCCCCATCACCACAGCAAGAGAAACGACAAGGAGATACAGCAGCCGGACAGACACTGATTGCTTGGCACCTCAACATACAATTCCTTCTTTCCTGTGACACAAAACAAAAAGGAAAATTATGCTTAAAAATGACCAAAAAAATTACAGAAAACAACAAAAGAAAACAAAAACAGAAAAAAACTCGTCTGCTCTTTCCTTCTGACTATTTAGTTGTGTATGCTGGTGTCCATGTGCGCGCTTTAAGCAACGTCTGTCTGTCTTCGAGATGTCTTCCCATCTTTCCCATCTCTCCCTCGAACGCGTGTGTGAGTTTAACAATATGTTCCTTTCAGCCATTGTGAGTGCGTTTGTATTTCCTTCTGCCCTTTTCCTTTGTTCATATATGCGTAAAACGCATACCTGTTTGTCCTAAATGTGTGCAAATTGGTGTTATCTTTCTGCATGCAAATTTTCACGCATGCAAAAAAGGGCACATTTCAATGTCTCTCCCTCTCTCTCCCCACAAATCGTCCTGCTTTGTTTGTCTTTACCTTTCTCTATTTTCTGTCTTTTTCTTTTTCTTTTCTTTCTTCACATTCTTTTTTTCTTTTTCGTACTTTAATGTTTGTATCTTTTCATTGTCTGTTTCTATTCATGTTCTCTCTTCTTTATGAGTTGATAAAGAAAAACAGTTCTACTCACATTCCTCCATCTTTATCTCCTCTTTCCTTCTTCGGCTGTTAATCGTCTCTCGCTCGTTTAGATACTAGTTTTCGCAACATATCTTCCATTTCTTGAAGACTATTTAGTTGAAATAGTTTGGTCACTGTAACACCAAATCGTAATTGTATCACTACGCCTTACCGTTGGGTATTTAAACCGTTGTATACCCTGTCCCTTACGTAGTTCCCCAAGTTGTTGATGAACGCACATGGGTTGATCCTCCCGCCAGCACAGCTGTGGTCGTTGCTGTGATAGTTATCATTGTTGCAAGGCAGGTTTTTAATAAGAAACCATATGGACGCTTATTGTTCGGTTATAAAGACGTTTCTTATGTAAAATAGAAAACCTCGTATTCACATGTGAGTACGAGAGAAAGAGAGACAGAGAGAGAGAGAGAGAGAGAGTCAGAGAGAGAGAGTCAGAGAGAGAGAGAGAGAGAGGGGGGACCTCGGTTGAGACCACAAACATTTGTCTTAACAGGTCAGGGAGGATGAAATGGCTGAGGAATGAGTACTTTAACAGAATCTGCTATAATTGACTTTCTGCATTTGTAGTACCTCAGTGTAAATCCCCTACCTCCACGACAAGCACCAACATCACATCCTTCTCTGGAACAGTCTCTACATGTCGGAATATCTTTTACTATTAGAGAAAAAGATACTTTTTTCGGACTGCTTGTCTTTGGAATTTCCGCCTTGCTCTCTGTTTCCTTGACCGTACTATCATTCAGAAATTTAACTGTAATGTGAGCAAAAATTTTACTGCACAACTCCCCAACCAGGTTGTTCTTATAAATATAGCCCCTATGGTAGTAGGCACTTACGCTTAAGTGGCAATATGTCTTGTTTGCCGTCAAAAAAATAAAAAAAAGAATATAGACTTTTTAAAATGTCGTCCATAGTAAATATATCAAGATAAATAGTAATAGATGATATCAGATCGATAAACAGCTACGATAAACTCCGGTAGATATATCTCAAAATATTACTGTCACCAAGGCAAATGCAATTTCCTATTTTATGGGACTTTTTATATAACAAAAATACAATTTTAATAAAAAGAAAGTATCCGCCCAATCGTTGCCACCATTTTCGAAACCAGAAATTGACAACCGGTGTTGATCCAAAATCATTACGCCATTATTTTTTACCGCTTCAATTTTGCTGTAATTTTTAGTTTCACTTTTCTTTGGATGCACACGTGAGCATTAACCATACAGAACATTTGTGAAGAGGTCGTACCAGCCTTAGACATTTTGTTTTTAAACAGTTCTATAAGAAATTGAGCCCTCGAAACGACAGAGAATATTAAAACAATTAGGCAGAGCAGGACTTAATTGCATATTATCAAAATTGCGAAAAATGTAAACGGTTTAGGGTTAGGGTTTAGGGTTAGGGTTAGGGTTAGGTTTAGGGTTATGTTTAGGGTTAGGGTTAGGGTTTAGGTTAGGGTTAGGGTTAGTATTTGCAAAATTAAATGCGAGGAAGTAGCCAAGCAAACGTCCACAGTCATCTACACGAATGTCTTTGACGCCGTTGAATAACAGGCAATTTGTACGGGAATAGTCTTATTGGATACGTAATTTCTATGTTAGGCTATATAAAAAAGTGAATTTATGATATATTTAATTTTATTAAATTTATTTTTATGAAAAACTATTACACTATTTAAAACATCATTTCAAATTAAACTATTTAAAACATATTTTCAAAATAAAAAAATACATTACAATTATGAAAAAGTTTGATTTGACTATTTGTTAAAGATATCTTTTAAAAAAATCCAATTATAAACACAATTTGATTATATTATGAATTAAAAATTAGACAGATTGTTGAAAACAAATTATTGATTTTCAAAAAAAAAAAAAAATACGGACTAAAATATAATGTGGAACTGTTTTTTGGATAAACACTGCTTGTCAATTCCGATTTAAAAAAACGGCGGCCATGACCAAGTGGATACTTTCTTATTTTACCATAATTTAAAATAAATCCTCCATGTAGTTATATTCAACGGAATATTCTTCTATTTAATTTTAAGATAACTTTTTAAATATTGAGTTTTATGTTTTATTAAGTATAGGGAAAACTCATGCATTTTCGCAATTTTAACAGTTTTCAATCTTTAAAAGTGATGTTTAATATATATTTTAGTGTTTAGTATTTACGACTTCGAAATGGATAACACGGACAGCTATAAAATTGAAGTGAATTGTGGTTGCTTAATAATTATTAGTTTTGCAAAGCAATAAATCATTTTTACAATTTTAATTTGTCTTGTTACCAAGGTGAGTATCATATTTTATTGCATTACCGTTCGAAACATTCTCTCTTCGATCATAACGTGATTATTCTTTTATTTCTAATCTGCATACGTTCTTATGATAATCAAGATGTCGAGTTTGTATGCCTGTAAACTAAACATGAATACGGTGACTGGTGTTATTTATGATCATGCTTCCTTTGTGCATATTTCTTTGACACAATTATACAATTATACTTTTGAAGTAAAGTGTAGATATTGACGGAGAGTGTCTTAAAGGTAAGCCATAACCCACTATAGAAAGAAAAACAAACTTTTGTAGAATAGTGTCGCGATTAATGGAAACATGATTTTGCAAAAAATACACTGCCAGTCATACGCATTGTGTGCGCATTAACTTGACATGCGTTTGTGTTGCATGCTGTGACATGCGTCGGATTATGGTTAGGTTGATAGATCCGGTCTTCATGAAGAGATAGGCAAAACTCTTATTTCTCGCTGTACAAAATGCAGAATAAACGCCACGGTGGAACTCATTGCGGAATGATATTTTATCTAGTCTTCTTTTAGTATTTATTAAGTGTATATGTGAGTTCATCTGAGAGCAGAAATATCAGAGAAACGCACTTTTTCTTAAAATACTCAATAGCATAAATAGGCTTCTTTTTTTCATAAGTAATATAACGTTTCATACTACAACCCGTATTTTATCAATTTTTGTGTAGCGTGGGTATTTTTGGCGCGACCTTTTTGCTAAATATCCGACACAATGTAGATTGGTTAGATTTTAATTACTGTTGAGATACAAGTTATCTGAAATTGAGGTGAGACGTCGCATAACAAGGGAAATGTGGCATTATAGTCGAGTAGAAACTCCTAGTTAAGGAGATAAATTACTATAAGTTTATTTAGATGTAATCATTTTTCTATTCTTGTGCAATGATATGCAAGTCTTCTGAGAAAAGAATCATGGAAATATTTTTATCTTGACCCTCTAGAGGAACAAAGTAATGCCTTTTAAACAATACTCATAGTTTTCCTTACAAACATTTAGACACTAAATTCTAATTATAATGAAATATATAATGGGAAGATTGTTCTCGCATTTTCGTTAAAACATACATTTGGAATGTTCAAGATTTTCTCTGACATTTCTAAAATACCAACAGTGTTCTTCGAAAACACGTGAGAAAAATAATCACGATTTGTTTAAAATATAGCAATCATCTCTATCTTTATGAAGTTTGGTATGTTTATATGTTTATATATTTGCATGTACAGGATACACCCCTGAACTACTTAACCCATCATTATAACTTTTTGAACACAGCTGCTAGACTAAGGGGGAGAAATGTGGACTAAATTTAGTTTAATTTACTTTTATTCAAATGAAGTAAGAAGAGTGAAATCCCTTCGTGAAAATTCAGATACCTCCGATTTTTGTGAAATTTTAACCATAGGTATTAGATATCAATTAATAACTATTCCTCACCTTTAAATATTTTGGAAGGTTGTTAAGGAGCACAATATGCACACAATCACCCATTTGAAATTTTAAAATGTATGAGAATTACCTTGTAGTGTATCCATAATCATTAGACCCTAATTAAGTAAGATTCTCTAAGTTTCAATTTCTTCTGAAGGGCCCCTTAAGTCTTAAATTTTGATCCTTTTCTAGAATAATAATCATGTAATGGATTTTTAGCAAAATCTAAATAAAGATTCTAGACATCAGGTTTAGTATGATTATATCTTGATTTTAATCTTCGTAAACAGACATAAGTAGTACAAAACTGTTCTGTTCGGGAATGAAATTTAACTGTCATGGGACGGGTAATCTTCTAGTTAATTCATTAGTTGTTCGTAGAATATAAGCGGATTAAATTGCATTTATGTTTAATTTATATTAAAGTCGCAATTTAATGATATTTAACCTTTGGTGCGATGTATATTAAACTGTTATTAATTAAAGTAATTACGGAAAGATGGAAAGTATGAATTGAAATAGATAAGCAGCTCCGGGGTAAAATGTGCATTAAGCTCTTCATGAGCATCACTTTCTTGTCGAATCCTTTTTAATTGTAATTTTACTTTTTAGACAGACATTTCCAACATTTTCGTTTTACTCAATTTGTTAGCACTTTCGTATTCGATAATCGATTAATACATGATATGCGTAATAATGTTTATCCCATTCAATGAAATATGATGAATATATATATATATATATATATATATATTTATATATATATATATATATGAGAAAGGAAGGATGAGAGTAATCCGACGTAATGGAATATGAAATAGGAAACATCAAGATATATTTTTTATTTATTCATCAACGTTTCGTCTTTAATGTAAGACTTCCTTAGAGTGATAATTTGAAGAAAAATGTCAAATTCCGATGTACTTACATAACATTTTTCTTTAAATTATCATTTTGACGAAGTCTTACAATACAGACGAAACGTTGATGAATATATAAAAAATATATGTTGGTGTTTCCTTTTTCATTTCCCATATATATATATATATATATATATATATATATATATATATATATATATATATATATGTGTGTGTGTGTGGATTACAGAAGATCAGAACACCATTGGCACTGTCGGGTCTAAATCAAAATAAAGAGGACCTAAACCTCAGTTCTAGAAATATATATATATATATATATATATATATATATATATATATATATATATATATATATATATATATATATATACTATCCCATGACGAGCAAAATTATTTTTTTACACAGAACACTTCAACACAACTTATAAGTCCCCTTTGCGAAAATTTAAATCAATTTATAATTCTACTAAACCTTATGTCTAGAATCCTTATCCAATTTAGAGAAAATCTATTAAATGATTTTGATTCTAGAAAATTACTCCAATTTGAAGCTTAAGCTTCAGAGACCTTAAGAAGAACATAATTTTCGTAAAGATTTAAGAAAAAAAAATACAAAACTGTCCACAAAAGTTCAATTTCCGCACAAAAAACAAGAATAGATCAAATTATAAAATACGTCGGTAAGAAGTCAAATTAATTACATATGAAATGGCACATTTTTAACATACGAGAAGAGAACCAGAAACTAGATATTCCTACAGTTTTTATCTCCCCCCCCCCAAAAAAAAAACCAGCCCAGGCGACAAATACAGATGTAAAATGTTATAAAAAGGGGTTTAGATATTACTATCTTTCATATGGGTCATATAATATCACTCAAAATACGCGATCTAGTTATTATCTGCATATATACATATATTCACTTATACACCCGATATCATGCAGAATTTCATATTTATTTTTATATGTTTCTATTTGTAGCCTTCGAATTGCAATTTCTAACTTTACATATACACAGATGTCTACATCACATAGACATATAAATATATAAATATATAGATAAATATATATATATATATATATATAACGAAGTTAAGGTCCCCTGTTTTTGTTTCAGTGTTAGATACTTAAATCCCCTTTTTATTTATGAATTTTCGAACGAATGGTCGGCTTATGCAAGTGCTAATTCTGCGATATCTTGGATTTAGTTAGTTTATCTGGGAATTTAAACTGCATTTATTTTCTTTGTTTAAAATGACTCGAAGCTTCTTTTGACTATATATATATATATATATATATATATATATATATATATATATATATATATATATATATATATATATAATAGGGTGTTGTCCTTGGGTAGAAAGCATTGTTTATATGGAAATATTAATTATTAAAAATAATAATAAGCAATTGGAACGCCATACAATGCATTTTAGTTTTATTAACTTTTTTTTTTTCAATTCAATTTTCGAAGATATACTTCTTCATCAGAATTACTGAATTTCAAATAAAGATATATAAAAATACCTTTCTTTTTTCCTTTTAGTCCTCATTTTGTTGTTTTGGTGTTATCAGTTCGATGTAGATGAACGAATGAGAGTCTTTTTTTTTCCGGACGGTACATGGTGGTGCAATTTGAAATAATAGGATGTTGTCCTTGGTTAGAAAGCATTATTTATATAGACATATTAATTATTAAAAATAATAATACGCAATTGGAACGCCATACGATGCATTTTAGTTTTATTAACTTTTTTTTTTCAATTTAATTTTCGAAGATATACTTCTTCATCAGAATTACTGAATTTCAAATAAAGATATATATAAATACCTTTCTTTTTTTCCTTTTAGTCCTCATTTTGTTTTTTTTGGTGTTATCAGTTCGATGTAAATGAACGAATGCGAGTCTTTTTTTCCGGACGGCACATGGCGTGGCAATTTGAAATAATAGGGTGTTGTCCTTGGTTAGAAAGCATTATTTATATGGAAATATTAATTATCAAAAATAATAATAAGCAATTGGAAGGCCATACAATGCATTTTAGTTTTATTAACTTTTTTTTTTCAATTTTATTTTCGAAGATATATTTAATTTTCGAAGATATACTTCTTCATCAGAATTACTGAATTTCAAATAACGATATATAAAAATACCTTTTTTTTTCCTTTTAGTCCTCATTTTGTTTTTTTGGTGTTATCAGTTCGATGTAAATGAACGAATGAGAGTCTTTTTCTTCCGGACGGCACATGGCGGTGCAATTTGAAAAAAAAGTTAATAAAACTAAAATGCTTTGTATGGCGTTCTAATTGCTTATTATTATTTTTAATAATTAATATTATATATATATATATATATATATATATATATATATATATATATATATATATATATATGCTACGTTCAAACATCTTTTTGAGATAAATTATAAAACTATGACCACATGTACTTCCAAATTCGGATTGCTATTAGCTACATAAAATTCAAAATACAAGCATATTGATCGTCTCAAGTTATTATGCATTCATTATTATATTGATTTTGTTTTTGTAATAAGTAATATATTTCATTTCGAATAATTAAAATTAGTAAGTGTACACACATTATAGACACCGAAAAAAACACCACATTGTACAGTTATCGAAAGAAAAAGTAACTACACTGGATATTTGAAAACTAGTTCGAAGGGATTGTTGTACAGATAATCGATGCAGAATAAACTGGAAATCGTGTCAAATGTCTGACTGTGATTATTGTCGACTGGAACGTTTTATAATGCCATTTTGAGCAGCGCAGAAGATTTTAATAAAAATAATGAGACACAAAATAAATTATGAAGAACAAAAAATTCAAGAATCTTACACAAAACTGGTGCTTTCATTAATTAACCTCGATAATCCCTTGAGTAAATCTAATGTTTTAAAGCGTGAACAGAAGGCGGATAAGTAAATGAAAATTGGATTTTCTGACCTACTATTCGCAGATGAATAAAGAATAAGTCGTGATGCGTCTGATGAATAAAGAAAAGGAGGAAGTGAAGCTGAACATTGAATCTCATTGGAAAATTGTCGACAGCATTGTCTTTGATTAGTACAAGGTACAACTGAATAACTTTCCCAAAGTATATTTGTATGCACTATAATATATCCGTACACTATTCTAGATTCACGCGTGAGTTCTTTGAAACTTCATATCTTACTATAGTAATGCAATTGTGCCGCGTTATTCACCGTTATTTACTGGTTCCGTAATGGGGGAGGTGTTGTAACAAACATGAATAATCGGAACCAGTTTTTATTGTAGTTTAATGTCGACATTTTGTTGGCAAACTCATCTCATGCCTTACAGATTCCGTTTATTACCAAACCATCGTTCGAAGAAGAAAATGGCGGAACGTTAGCTCGTTACGATCACAAGTATCACCATCTTGCCCCCCCCCCCCTCGCCATCGTCGATCCTCTCTGGATCGGTGACTTAATTCTGCAATTGTTTTTCTTAACAATTTCTTCAATCGAATACCTCAGAATACAAACAATTACATCTTTATACTTTCATTTTCGTCTCAAGCTTGAGATTATCACAACAATCACAGTCGCATTCTGCAAGCGACAACGTCTACTCACACAGCTTACCTACTTCTCGTTGTCATCTATGTTGTAATTTGTATTCATCATCCTGCTTACAACATGGGAACGTTACAATGGGTCACTTTCAGCTTCGATCTTTATCAAAATAAAAATTCTGAATTCATCAGGAAATGATGGGGACCAATACAACACTAATGCAGAGCTTTGGTAAGTATTCATAACAAGGTTAACCGTTTCTATTGGCCACAGAAAATGTTTCAAAGGAAATGAAGAGAAATTAGGCAAAAACAATTAATCTATTTTGAGTTTCGAATACAACATTAATTCAAGCTATAAGTTTAAAGGGGGTTATTTGATATAACAGGACGCGTTTCCGTTTTGATCTAGTACCTTAATTCCTGAAAGAACCAAGATAGTTTTAACTAATTACTTTACTCACAACCAATATGTAAGGCGACTTAAAATACTTACATTTTATATTCAACTTTTTAAACGCAAATAGGCAACACATGAGTAGGTTACCGAAAAATACTGTTTTTGCCTAATTTCACAACTGTATTACCTTAAAAATAATTTATATCGCAAATAGTTACGCTTACCAAAAAAGGATATATATAGCAGAAGTATTGCATGAGAAAATAAAGAATTTAACATAGTTTATTGACCAGGAGATGCTGATGGTAATTGATGTGAGGAAGAATTATATCAAGGTGAATATTATTAATTACCGTTGTTTTGTGTGTTTATCAATGTTATGACATCTCTTTGTAGGATGCAAAGTTAATTATTTTCATTTTCATTTGAGTGTATGGTCAATATTTGCAATCTTGCATATCAACTTCTCGCACATAAACTTGAAACGCTTTGTTTTCAATCTATATAACGCTAAAACTTAGATAAACTTGCTTGCTTGTTTGCACGTTGCAGTTTTAGATGGCTGGCTGAAGGGAGAATGAGACGAAAAGTGGTTAGGAGGAGAATATAGGAAGTAAGAAGTGATTGTAGGGGGAATAGAGGAAGTGGTAGAAGCACAGTTAGATAAGGAGATAAAGAGGATAAATGAATAAATAACAGAAAATAACAGAACATTATAAACAAAGATCCTCATCCGGGTTAGTCATTCAGTTAATATTAACAGCTTTAAACCTACACAGGTTTTTATTCAAATTGATATGGCGATTGTGACAATATCGCTGAATAGTGGCTGAACATTAGTGCTGCATTAAGTTATTAAGACTAGCTGAAGTACCTGTCAACGCCGGGTTTCTCAAACTGTTCTCTTCTACACGTCAGTACAAATAAAAACGTTTTTTTTTTTTTACTTTAAATAGGAATCAAATATTTTGTAAAAAATGGCATTATTCAGATTTATGATAATGATCTCGAACACCGATCAAACGAAAATATTTTTTATTTTTATTTTGGACCTACTTGCTGTTCGATCAGCTCATATCAGAAACGATTAATCGTGAATGAAACAATGAAAATGACGGAACATTTGTTTTTCGTGTTAATTTTACGGACTTTTACATTTTGATAATTAGTTTTCAAATAGGCTCAAGAACTTTCGACATTAATATGGACAGTGGATAGAATGTGCTTATTCTAAATAGGTTTAGTTGGGTCTTAGATCAACTGTTTAACTCTGATGTCGCAACACACACACATGCAAGAAAACATTGTTTATATATATATATATATATATATATATATATATATATATATTATTGTATTCTGCATCCTCTGTGCTTTTAGGCGTATGCCTATAGTTTATGCTAAATTTCTTAAAATGTGCTTTAAAAGAATATGAAAAAAAAAACAATCTTTAACATTTCCACGCTGCACGGCGTTTCCCATATTCAAAACAAGAGATCAGTACATAATAAAAAAATAACATCTTCGTCCTTTTTCATTCTGACGGAACACAAGGTACTACTACTGCTTATAATATCTGTCTGCTTGACAAGGCTATGTTTTTAGCGAAATATTGCAAAACTTAAATACAAATATATGATATTTAAAATAAGAAAAAATATGTCTTGATTTTTATTTTAGTATTATATTCTGCCTCATCTGTGCTTTTAGGCGTATGCCTATATTTTATGCTAGGTATATATATATATATATATATATATATATATATATATATATATATATATATATATATAATTATTTCATGTATCCACATAACATTTTATAAGGAGATATAATATTTTATGTATCAATTTTCAGTATTTACTTCAACAGTGCTCAATACGCTAGTAGAACTAGCCTGATGATTCCCTACGGGGATGAAACTCGGAAGCCTCGATGTTGCCTCGATGTAGCTTAATTGCCATGAATATATTTTAATAACTTACTATATATATATATATATATATATATATATATATATATATATAGTTATGTATGTGTGTATATATTTATATTTAAATTATTTATTCGTACATTAATTAAATGAAAATTATGAATTTTGCAACACAGATGCCATGAGTAAATAAGCCAAATATTACCTCTATGATGTTTTAGTTCAGTTTGATTCAATGGGGGTAAAGAGTAAAATTTAGATATATCTATTTAAAAAAAATGTAACAATAAGTATTAGGCATCAATTAATAAATATTCCCCAAATTCTCTGGAGTATTTAAATGGGTTTTAGGGCTTATTATATGACCACCCCTTCTCATTTGAACATTCAGATATTTCAGATTTGCATTGACTTTGAACCATAGTTATTAGACATCGATTAAGCAGGATTCCCTGAATTTCTATTTTTTATGAAAACCCCATTAGACTTTAATTATAGACATTTTCTCGAATGCCCGTCTCTGTTTTTCGATAACTTCCACAGAATGTGCTCCAAGGAACTTACTGGATTTTCATCAAAGTGCACGAAGACATAACAGAGTGCGCAATTAAAGTAACAAGAGCAAATTATGTTTAATTAATAACATCATACAATTAAGCGCATATCTGCAGACCTGTTTTCGCTACGGCCTTATTCAAACTGGGCTTCGTTAGGCCAAGTTATTAGGATGAAAACCAAAAGAAACAGTTTTACTTTAGAATGCTATTGATTAACTACCAACTTTTAAGATTATTAGAAATTGTTTAAAAATCATTCTTCAATATGTAGAAGAGAAGACGGTTTTGCATATATATATATATACATACATTTAATCTAGGATACTACCTAGTCATAGATTTGATTTTCACCGACCATGTTTTTACGACGCTCTACATTTTTGTCATACAATGGTGTTGACAAATATTGTTAGATTACTGCATCCATTGATGACTGATTTATAACATTATTAAAAGTCATATTAAAATTGATAATAGTAATTATTTAATTTAAAAAATACAATCTTATTATAGTATTTAAACTTTTTTCATCATTTTACAATTTCGTACTGAGAAATGTATTATAAATATAAATTCATGTAATTTACCCTTATATATCATCCTCACTTAGTTCAAATAACCACAACAGGGTGCCAAAAAGAGTCTATAACTCCCAGTGCCGCCGTGTTGTACCTCTACCCTTGTTTGACAAGTACTTCCACGGAATGTGCTCAGAGGAACTTACTGCACCTGGATCCAATCAATGGTAATTACCCGACTGACTCGACTTGCAGTATAACCCCTCCGCTTTACTGCATAGGTCCGTAGATGCTACCATCAGTATAAACAAAATAACACACAAACATATATATATATATATATGTATATATATATATATATATATATATATATATATATATATACACACACATGACGATTTTCAACTATGTTTTATTTTTAATCAGACATGTTGTTTTTAGAATTTTCACACTTCTACGTGTTTTCCCACCCGTACCAACATGAAGAAATTTAAAAGTAATGTGAACAAACATCTTGCTATCCAACACCTTACCCAAGTTGCCCTAACCTATAAATTGACCCCTATGACAGTAACATTTACACTTCAGTGATAATATGCTTTGTTTTGGGTGAAAAAAAGTAATGAAAGATAAGATGAACAATATATAAATGTTTCTATCTTTTCACAATTTTTTCTTATTTGTTGACTTAGTAGTACAAAATGCCTTTTAAGAAAATTATTTTTCAAGTCTTAAAAAAATATTTTTTCTTCTAAAAGAACATCATTTTATATATATATATATATATATATATATATATATATATATATATATATATATATATATATATATAGTCATCCATACACACTTCATGACAGTATGGCTAGACCTAGCGAGTATATCAATCCTATGATCGAAATCAGAATGCCAGAATGCCAGAATGCCAGGCAACTGCAAAATGTTACCACTGGCACCTGAGGTTAACAAATCTGCTGATGTCAGCGGAATAAAGAATATTTTATCCATATTATCAATTAATTATTAGTCCTTTGTTTAAGTTTTACAGTTCTGATAACAGAGATTATTTAATTCTTTATTCGTATAATATTGCGGTACGCTAAGTGGAAACATTTATTACCATGAACCAGATTGCTCCACGAATATATATATATATATATATATATATATATATATATATATATATATATATATATATATATATATAATATTGTCATCCACATAAACCTTTTCGGCGTTTAATAACTCATCAGTGTGGCTAGACGAAGCGAGCGCAGCAATCCATCAATTCGAAATACTGACTTTTTAAATATGTAGAGATTAAGGCGTTGTATATTAGTTGACGCTAAAACAAATACTCAAATCTCACAGATTTGGTGGTGAACCGTGCCTTCATTACGCACAAAAATAATTTTGCAATAAAAGATCCGGAAAAATGAATGCTCACTAGTGAACAAAAAACAAAACGATTCGCATTACTAATTTCTACAGATATAAAACACTTTATGAGTGTTATACTATATTACTACATGATCACGTTAGCGCATAAAAAGTGAATTCAAAACACTCAGTGATTAGAAACCAAACGCAACATCGTGCAGCAATAGCTGTCTGTTCGTGTATTTTGTTGACAGTAAAATATATTAGTTTCCGAATAGAATTCGTATGAGATTACATTCCTCCCAATAAAATACCATTTAAAAATTGAACGTAAATACGGCTTGACATTAATCCTAACTCGTTTCGCCTGTTTCTATGACTTTTATTCTGTTTTTATTCAAATAAATGTCATATAAACTGACGCTTTTAATTACTTACCTGCCGTTGACGCATTGGCTGAGATAATTACGGCAATTTATTTGATGACAGTCGAGAAGCAATCAATCTTCAATAAACATCACCATTTAATTTTGAAATATGACAATTCGACTCAATCATAAATGCCTTATTGTTTCACTACCTCAGAGAATTCGAATTATAAAAGACTAGCAAGACTATCTGGCGTTGCCCTGGATTATATATATTTTAAAGGAATGTAGACATCAGCATGAACGAGCAACTCTATTCATTACAATGTCCTTAGCATTCATTTAAATAAATATATCGACCACGTATCTTATCAAATTATCTAGGATAAGCCAGTAACGTTTAATATAAAGCAAACTTACACCATTGTCTAGTCGTGGTAGTGTAACGTATCTTTCTCACAGATATTTGTTAACTATGTGTTTGTTTTTTAACCCTAAATGTAAAACTCATTGAACAAACCTCGGAGATGTTCGCTTACGCCATCTTGAAAATAGAACTATAACGCGGTTGGATTCGGACGAACTATTCATATGCATTAAAAACGCTTTAAAATACCTTAAACACACACACACAAATAGGCAGGTAAGTAGAAAAGTAACTATATTGCATTTGGTAATAGTTAGTAGCAGATATTTTTGTTTCACACGTTTTTTTCTGTTGGTTATTTTTAACAATCGCTCCGATTATCTGTTTATTTCCTTTCATTATGAGAAAATCATTTTATGCTTATACGAAATATAACCTCAACACTGATATATATTAAATAACACCATGGCAACCGTCGTTTTGGTGTTTTTATTCAAATAAGCAAAATGTGAAATGAACATTGTTTCTTAGTTCTTTTATAGATAAGATTACAACTAGATTAATAGCTGCATGAAGGGTTGGTAGTTTTTTGCAAGTATATGATGAATCAGAGTTTATAAAGTGTATAATTATTGCCAATACGGGATATATGTTTATATATAATATTTTAAAATTATTATGTGGTCTATTTTATAATTAGTGTTCATTTGGTTACAATAAAATAAATTGATGTTATTAATATTATTAATATTATTGTTGTTAGTATTTTTAGTTATAACGGATAAGGTATGTTTTATCTACTGGCAAATGATGTGTTTTGAGAAGTTATTATTACTTAGAGTTTGTTTAATGCCGTATACAAAATGAGTATTTTTCCTACGGTCGTTTCTACCTTCGCTTTAAAAGTTAAGTAAGCATGAATCTCTGCTTGCAGACTTTTAGTACGGTAGGTAATAAACTTATCTGTGTCAGCTTCTATTTCTATGTAAGGGAACATAGTGACGATTACATCGAGACTGTCTATTCGTGCGTATAAGGTTCTGTTAACATCGTAAAATAGGGCATGAATGGTACACACAATTAGTAATTTATGTACGATATTAAGTATTATTTTGGGTGCAGGAGGGTTAGATAATTATATCTATATTATGTTTCTGAACTTTTTAGATAAAAATTGATAATTTCAGTTCAGAATTCCGTCCATATTCCCGAGTTCGACAGAAATATTCACGAGTTTGAAAAGATAGACTTGAAGAAGTTAGGATGTTACAGCGGTCGAAACGTTGTGAGAATAACATTCAAAATGACAACAGTAATAATCCAAATAATACAAATTAAATATATATTGTTAATAATTGTACCAACATCATTACGTATCTAAAGACGACCCATCTAAGTCGAGAACACTGGTGAGGCCCTGTTCGCACTGTAACACAATATTATATCGATGCTCCTCAAATTGGAAAGAATGGATCAAGATGGATAAAAAAAAGAACAGAAGCTTTAACGTCTATTATAGGGAACTTGTGTAAATTAGAAAAATAATTCATATATATATATATATATATATATATATATATATTTATTTTGGTACACAACAATTAGTACAACATTCGTACCAAATTCGTACCAAAATTCGTACCTAAATTTGTACCAACATTCGTACGAAATAAATAAATATTACGCTCTTAATTTTTAATTTTTACCTATAATTCTCAATTAATCGAGCACCCTACTGGTATTTTCCTGCTATATTGCAAAGAAGTTATATATATATATATATATATATATATATATATATATATATATATATATATATATATATATATATATATATTGTCCCAAAATATATATTTATTAATGGATTGAATGACATAATAAAATGATACATTAATCATAGTTTATTAAAGTTCAAAAACAATGGGAGATACTGCGTCCTTAACTCATGAGTTTTCAAAGAAAATCTTCTCCTCAGAGGACCATTACCGCAATGCCATTACTGCGGGTAAAAACATTAGCTTTGAAAATATATAAAAATATATAAAACATCAAATATATTGGTCAAAACACACTGTTTTGTTAAACTTATACACTTTATCCAAGTCAGAAAGTTTAAAACAATTTCAAGAAAAATATCAAAGAAGTTGATTAAAAAATAATCCAAGTGGTGAATGATGATCCAAAAAACGAAAAATTTATCCAGGCAGGAAAAGTGCCTGCTATCAATTCGGTAAATAACAATTAAGAGTGCATTCAGTGTGTATGTAAATTAATAACAAAACCATAGAAAAAGCAAAATCATACAAAAAGTTCAGAAGTTTCACTCGGTGTTGAATATGATAATATCCAATTAAGGGTTCTAAGGAACTGATAGTAGGAATGTTGCAAACCATAACGTCCTGGTCTATCGTATATAGAGAAATACGCAGTAAGATCTGATAAAAAACCAATGGTGAATAAAAATTAAAAATAGGGATTGAAAAATGAAAAATATAATATTCAATGTTCGGCTTAAATTTAAAATCAGCAGGAGCCAACTTAAACGAAAACTTAAATGTATTTTATATAGAGGAGGTTCAGGGAAATGACAGAATACGAAGAGAAAGGGGGTATATAAAATATAAGACAGTGTCAAAAGAAAAGGGTGTAGGTTTGTAAGGTGGGTATATTAAAGAAAGATAGAAAGTTGACGTTAAGTAAACTGAGATCGAGAGGAAAAAAAGGAGAGAAAGGAATACATTGAGGGAAACGGTCCGGAAGGATACAGTAGCAGAGTGTGGTGGGACTATTGTCTAGCTATGTGGCATCAACTAGACAGTAAATTAAGCAACTACAGCGAGAAAGTTAGGGTTAATGCGAGGTGAGATATAGATACATCCATAAATTCGCAGGCATACATAGACACAAGGATATGTGCACACATACTCACAAAGGAATAAAAACAATACGTACATCCACTAATACAAATGCGTACAGACAAGCATATACACACATATGCATGGTATATGCACACAGACGTATATTTATACACACATATATATATATATATATATATATATATATATATATATATATATGAAGGTTTATAACTAAAATATAACTTTTAGAGAATTAAACCTATTGTGAGATGAGGAAAGCTTAATATACTGGATAGAGCAAAAATAAGGTGAACCAATGAAAAATAGTTAGACCTGTAAATGGAAACAGATCAATATCTTCAGTTGTTCAGAACAAGGAGCATTTCGTAAATAAAAATATTTATTCTTCTTCTCTTTCAATTGCATTCCTTAAGCACGGCTTTTCAAAGATCAAAATCTTATCATCAGAGGAAGTAGTGATTGATAATTTGACAGATAAGAATAGTCAATATTCAAAATTTGGAAAAAGTTTTTAAAAAAAAGTTCTTTTTTAAAAGTTTTTAAAAGTTCAAACGGGTGTGTAAATGAAAGTCACCAAACACGGAGATCCAAGTTGTATAGGGTTCAAATGTAATTGGTAAATCCAAAAGAATCTGCAAGAAAATCCTACGGCGAAGATTCCACCCAAGTCCTTAGTCCTTAGAGGGGGATCAGACAAAATTAGCAATATTAAGAAAACGCATTTCTTCCTGTTTTCAAGTAAACAGATTCAAAGGCAAAAAGCAGCGAACCAAACCTCAATGAAAATGAATTGAATTGTTGTAAAGTGTGAAACTTACTTGGAATTGTGGGATATGTAGGGGAGGGTAAGAGAGAGAAAAAAGTGGAAATAGCAAATGAGGTAGGGGGTTAGGAGCCGAAAAGACAGAAGAAAAAAATGGGAAAAGACAAAAAACAAAAAGGTAAAAGAAAAAACTGAAGAAAAGGAGAAAAAAAAGAAAAAGAAAAGAGTAAGGAAAAAAGCAAGAGAGAATGAGGAGGGGGGACGCCAATCCTCTGAGTAGGGAAAGGGGTTAATGATGTTTATGATAAAGAAGGAAGAAAAATAATAAAATCTATGGTGGTCAAAATTAGGAATTTCATAGCTTCTGGTCAGTGCTTGAATTAAATTCCCGTAGGGTTTAAAGATTAGATTAAATGCAGATAAGCTTCAGAAGTTATAACTCGAGATGGATTTTGCAAAGATGAATAGACTTATTGGCGGGGCACAGATAAAATGGCTGTGAAGATGATTAGATAGAAAAATTAAAAAAACTTGGGTGTGGAGATGGGGTCGGGAGGGTTATGGGGTTCTAAGAGGTGAAAAACGGAACTGTTTTCCCCCGTAATGGCTTTTAAAAGTCCTAGGATTCAATAGATATCTATGTAGAATAAAATAGATATCTATGTAGAATAAAATTGTTCTGAAGGATTTTGAACTAATTGTCATTCTATAAAATAAATTGACAATGTAGGTTGTTAAAATATGGAAAAGAGAGGAAGGATGTTTTAGCAGATACAAAGTATATTAATAAAATTAAATAGTGAATAAGCAATAGAAAGTGAGAAATAGAAAAATAAAATAAAGGATAGAGAAATAGGATGAGGAAAATATAAAATATAATTTTAAAATGGGAATAAATAGGTATATAGATGTATAGTTGCACTGCTGCCCTCAACCGCTCAGGGCAGTACCCTACTGCTCCCCATGACAATGAGCATCCCATAGAATCGGGCATGTGCCTGTGTACTTTTCATGCCTTTTTTCTCCTTTTCTTCTGTTATTTTCTTTTCCTTTTTGTTTTTTGTTTTTTGTCTTTTCCCATTTTTTTCTTCTGTCTTTTCGGTTCCTAACCGTCTTCTACTCCACGCAAACGCCTTAGAAGAAAAACTAACATCTGGTTTAACTCCCATTTTAACACTAATATTAAAACAATCATTAGCAGGGTGTATTTTTAATTCGAGTAAACTCATTTAAAACTCCACATAAAAATTCTATCACATTTCTTATTCTACTATGCCAGACATTGCCCAAACAATTATAGCAGCTAATAATAAGAAAACTAGATCCATCCAATCTGATGAAACCCATTCTAACCCCATGTCTTAATATATTTCTCTTAAAATATTTTTAAAAAGACATGCTGGCGTTGCCTCTATCATTTTCATCAATTTACGCGGCAGGAATTGATGAAAGACTGAATACCGTTTTTTTGATTTGTGGTTAATTACTATTTCACTCACGTAAATACGTTAGACTGAAATAAGTTTCTAACTTAACTCATAAACAACTCATATATTTAAACTCAAACTATGTTTTAGTGAACTATAACTATTAGGGTTTTGGATGTTTGTTTCTGTTATGTCAACTTTCAACCTACACGTAAACGTCGAAATATAGGTTAGGTCGGAAAAATAGAGGTGTCATCTAAACAAGTAGAGAACGAGGCTAGCTAAAGAAGAACGATAGTTCATAATCATGTCTTTTTAACTAGAAAATAATGAAAGGAAGTTTTCGTTCGGACTTAGCTAGCATATTTCTCAATTTTTATCGAGATGGTGACTATATTTTATCGTCCAATTTGTATTCGGCGTTTCACGTGGACAATAAAACTTGCCATTGTTTTAAATTTTATCTAAATAAATAAATGCGAAAGTTTATTCCACATAACCTAAATATATATATATATATATATATATATATATATATATATATATATATATATATACATATATATATATATATATATATATATGTGTGTGTGAAGGAAAAACAACATTTGGTTTAACCCACCTTTTAATAACAACGTTAACACCAATATCCCTAAGAAATTCTTTAAAATATTAGAAACCCCATTTAAATACCCACATAAATATAGCTCCATACTTAATAAAAACTCAATCAAAATGTCCTACTCTACTATGCCTAACATAGCCCAAACAATAATCTCAGCAAATAGCGAAAAAAATAAAATAGATCCAATCCAATGATAGTTGTTCCAATCCTATAAATACATGCCATTGCAGGCGTACCAGTGATTGCCCATTGGATAATAAATGCACACACACTGACATTGTGTATGCTTGTACTGTAACTGAACTAAATAATTCTACAATGAACCTTAGAGATCACATAAATGCAGCCCCTAATCAAACTCCACAGCTGAACATCATGCCTAATTTGCACCATAATGATATACCTAATAGTTTTACTATCCATCTTCCACTTCAGCAAGCCAAAAATGATCTTCCAATCGTAGTTAACGATAACGCTAACAATAATATACACTCAATGAACCAACCTAATCCATATCATGAACATACAGTAAATAGAAGTAGACCCGTGAATAGGAATATAAATAGCTCAGGAACAATAGTAAACCTTAAGATACACACTTATAATGGTGTCACAACAAATTTAATTAAAACTCGCATATTTATGCAAAATTACTCCTTCAATAACGATGTCGGCAACAACAAAACATCACTGACTACTTTAGTTAAAAATTTAAGATCCAAAAAATATTCCACACAGTATAAAATGGTCCATCCTGAAAAATCAAACTCTTATAACCCAGGATCTAGATATTGCGGTCTATGCAACTCAGCGGCCGTGATGATTGCCATTGCACCTAAACGTTTAAATTTAATCAACTCTAAAAATGAATTAGTTTCCAAATGTCGCCATAGGTGGAAATTCAAGTATGCACAATGGAGCCCACCACCAAACCTACCGTAGCTGATTGCGTGAGTGTCGGGACCGGGGTTTTCTAGTTTTGGAAATGTGTGTGTTAAATTATCAGTGCCTAAAAGGTTTAGACTTTGAAAATGCCTAAATATCTCTTTAAATTTTTTAAGTTGCAAACGTCTAAATTTTTAAATTTTTAAATTATAAATATTTTAACAACTTCTTAATTTGAAAAAATTAAATTTTAAATTAAACTATTAAATTATTAAATTCTAAATATTTTTACAACTTCGTAATTATTAATTTAAAAAAATCCTCTAAATTATTTGATAGGGCTAGATATCTGAAATTGGTTTATATGCTTAAGGCAGACAATCAAATAGCAATTTTGGATGGGAAGGTGATTTGAAGCTTTGACCTAAATTTAGACATCCTGTCTCTGTGACCTAGACAAATAATATCCGCTGTGCATATAGTCGATTTCACACATCTGTCAATATATTATGACGTTTTTCCTTGTTAACGTAGATATTCAACATCCGTTCTGATAACGTCGTTTGAATAAGTAGATATTCAACGACTTTAGTGTGGATTTCTTATCGGGGAGAAGAGGTTCTGTTTACTTGGATTGCGGGAGAGTGATTACTTTCGAATATAATATTATTCATTAGAATAATTTTTATCGGACCCGGAAGAAAAAATGGCCGAATACGTCAGGTCAGTTTAATTTTATTCGAATTGGTTTTACTGGAGCTTTCATTTAACCAGGGAGTTATGGTTTACACTATTCTGATCACCTCATAAAAACCTTGAATTTGAACATTATAATATTCAACACCAAGTGAGTTTTCTGAACTTTACATATGTTTTGGTTTCTTTATGGTTTTATTAATTTGCATACACCTTGGATACATTTTTCACTGTCATTTACTGCATCGATTGCAGACAGGTTTCCCGCTTGGATAATTTTTTCGTTTTTAGACTACCATTCACCACCTGGATAACTTTTCAATCAACATCTTGGATATCTTTCCTGAATATGTTTTAAATTCTATGACTTGGATGGACTGTATAGCTGTAACAAACAAGTATGTGTTGGGCTGATATAGTTGATGTTTTATATACTTTTATATATCTTTATATATATTTTTATGTTTTCAAAGTTTAATTTTATTACCTGCAGTAATGTCATTGCGGTAATGGTCCTCTGAGGAGAAGAATTTTCTTTGAAAACTCATAAGTTAAAGACTTTAAGGTACTTTGCCTGAACATTGAATTCTAATAAAATTTTATTCGCACCTTATTTTATTATTTTATTTTATATCATGCTATTAATGCTCTATCAAGTATATTGAGCTTCAGTTTTATCCGGATATTCACTAATTAAAGATATGAGTTGCCTCTTATATCTTTTGTTGGATTAACTTCATATATATATATATATATATATATATATATATATATATATATATATATATATATATATATATATATATTCATCTTTGTGGTTACATGTGTAGGTGTAAGTGAATGTATGTGTGTATATACGTCTGTATATATATATAGAGACGTATCACTAAAAACATCAGTTATATGGATATATATATATATATATAAATATAAATATATATATATATATATATATATATACCTAAGTGATGACGTGGACATGTGTTATAAGCGCCCAGATGTTCTAGCGAAACACATAGCTTATCCAGTTGAACCAACGCCACTTACACGCGACGCCAAATGGGCCCTTGTTAACGGCGATTGCTCAGCGCTGTAAAACTGGATTCCACTGACTTGTAGACTAAGGTTTTGCTAATATGGTTAAGGTTGAGGCAACCCTGACAAAATCCTCCAGAAAAGCTAAGGCCTTGTCAGCTGAGGCATGCATGATCCACCGACATGTGGATCACACTGTGGTGCCAAGCATCACACGTCTCAGCCATGGGTATATGGATATACTACTTCGAGAGGTGTCCTCTTTAGCCTTTGTTAAGGCAGGCATTTAGGAGAAGGAACACTTTGATCTAACACCTGCCGTTAAAGTGACTACTGGTCATGGTCTGTCACCGGGTTCATAATCGCCGATACTAAGAGGGTGGTCGTCGTGTCGAGAAGCGTTGGTCACCATAATTGTTTGGCTAGTCTTGTAGAGAAGGGCTCTAAATATGTATTTTAGTGGATCGGGAAACAGATAGGCAAACGACACGACCATAGAATACAGTTGCTTTTAATAAATAGGTTGTTTCTAAAATAGAGAACCTTCTTTGTGGTCTAAATGAGCACATTATGCCCTTACGTTTGCCTCTATCTGGTCAGCGATATGCAACTCTGCTTTCTGTTTATGATCCTACATTGGATAGCTCATCTGAGCTAGTAGGATACATTTATGAAGATCTTAAAAGAGTTATCTTCACTGCTTTACAAGATGATAACATTGTCTTGTTGGGGGATTTCAATGCGAGGGTAGGTAGGGAATATCAAATATGGCGTACACTCAGACGTTATGGATTTGGAAGTATGAATAAGAGTGGGTTGCGTTTACTGCAAATGTGTTCGGAACTGGATTTATTGATAACTAACGTGTTTCCACCTGAAACAAAGTATAAGAACACACGATCCAAGCAATGGCATTTGATCGATAACGTCATCACCCATAGACGCGATCTAAATGACGTCTTCAAAGTTCGAGTCAAAAAGAATGCTGAGTGCTGGACATATCATCGTCTGGTGTGTGCTGACATGAGTGTTCGTAATTGTGCTGAAGAGGCGATGCGGCAACGTCAAGTCTTCTTGTAGAATAAATGTTGTAAAGCTGAAGGATGTGAAAACTGCACTAGTACTACAAAATAGACTTGGGCAGATATCGTTTGATAGTAGGTGGACGTGTTTTTAGACGTGTGTTTATGAAACAGTAGTAGATGTTCTTGGGAAAACGAAGAGAAAGCTTTAGGACTGGTTCGATGACAATACGTTCACATCGCTCAACTGCTGCAGAAAAAGCATGAACTTCACCAAAGGCGGGTTGATAGCGGTTTGTTACCTCAGGATCTGAAGTCTGTGGAATTATCATACTTAGCTATTAAATCAGCTTTGCAGGATGAACTTAGACTGATTAAAGATGCACAGTGGCGACAGAAGGCTTGTGACATTCAACATGCTGCAGATGACAAGGACAGTAAAACAATGTATGACCTGATTAAGACATTCCTAACCGTTTAGTGTAAACCCATTAAAATGCAAGGATTGTACAGAGTTGATTAGATATTAAAGCAAGCTACTCGATAGATGGACAGAGCATTATACTGATCTGTTCACTAATCCACCGATAGTCAGTACTGATGTGATAGATAGCTTACCTCAGAGAGCTGTCATTGCTGAAATGGATTCTGTACCTCCCCACAAAGAGGTAGAGGAGGCAATATGCCAGTTGAGATAAGGAGGACCTGGTGGAGATGGTATACATGTGTTGGTCCTTCGCTGTGGTGGAAGACCATTGACAGTTCAAATTAAAGGGTTGATTGACAACATCTGGTTTGACGGGCTTGTTTACCAAGATTGGCGTGATTCCATTATGGTCTCCTAATACAAAGGCAAAGGATAGAAGATGGGTTCGGCAATTATTGAGACATCACCCTATTTAATGAAAGGTATTTACTAGAATCCTGGGGAATGGCCAGAATGCTTACATCTGCCCGTTTATGCTTCCTGAAAGTCAGTGTGGTTTTAAAAGAAATAGGGTACCACTGATATGATCTTTACGACGCGTCAAATACAGTAAAAGTGTATTTAACATCGTCTAGACCTACATAAGTCTTTGTTGATCTGAAGAATGCGTTCGTTACAGTTAATTGGGATCCGCTGTGGGAGGTATTGGGTAAGTATGGATATCCTCTTAACTTTTTTAGACTCCGTCGTTAGCTAAACGACAACATAAAAGCACATGTAAACTGCGGTGGTTGTCTCTTTGAACCCGTTGCAGTTGACAACGGTGTTAAACATGGTGATATACTTGCACCTACTTTGTTTTCCATCTATTTTGTTGTAACTCTGTCATTGGCTTTCAGTAACTGTGGCAAAAGTGTGTATCTTTGATTTCGCACATCGGGTCGGTTGTATAACTTGAAGCGTTTTAAGACTTTGCCAAAGACATTCCCCACTGTTGTTCGAGATTTGCTCTATGCAGATGATGTGGATCTCGTGGCTCACTCGCAGAATGATTTGCAGGATATCATGTATCGCATTGCATGGGTGTGTTGAAGCATTGCTCTCACAATAAGCATGGGCAAGACAAAGGCTATGTTTGCCCTACCCCTGACAACCCGTATCTGGAACCGGACATATTTGTTGAAGGCCACAGACTGTCTGTGGTAGATAGTTTTATGTATCTGGATAGTGTTATTTTGAGGAACGGGTCGTTGGATGCTGCGATAGATGGATGTATTGAACAAGCTTGTGTGTCTTTTGGTCATATGGAGAATCGATTGTGCACCACGTGATGCCAGGCTGAACACTAAGATTCTCTGCGTATGAGGCCTGTGTGGTATCAACTTTGTTATATGTTTGTTATACATGGACCACTTACAGAGCCCATATTCGCCTGCTGGAGCGTTTCCAGCAGAACTACCTTACCCACTTGCGTAACATCCGCTGGGATAGCTGTACCCCTGACACCGAAGTGTTGGAACGAGCTGCTGTTCCAAGCATAGAGTATCGTATAAGAAAACGCGGACTTCGTGAAAATGGTCATATTATTCGTTTTACTGATGATAGACTGCCCAAGCAGGTTATATATAAGGAACTAACTGGGATACTCGCCCACAGCTTAAACCTCGTAAGCGATTCAAACATTGTCTCTAAGGCGATTTGAAGTGATTTGAAGTGCTTTAGAATTGATGGAGGGGTGGCTGTAGATAGGTCAGGTGGAGGAATTCTCTTATTGAACGCAGAAAGCTTTTTAAAAAGAATAGGATGAAACATCAGCAACAGAAGAGAGCAGCGAGGAAGAGACGGGGCGTGGCACCTCCATCACATAGAGGAAAAATGGAACACCTATAATACCAAGCATGCAACTTGGTAACTATATCACGTACACGTTTATTGGTTCACCAAATGGTGCAGTTTTGCAAAATCAAGCACGAACAAGAGGTGGCTTCATTTATGGCAACCCCTTAGATCATCAAAACACTTGTCCTACCTGTGGTATACTCTGTAAAAGTCTTGCAGACTTGAAGAGCCCCATCCGTGCCTCTCACTGGGAAGCTAAACACTAATATCACATCGGTACGCCACAAGTAGTCATATTCGAAATTGAATAGACAACCACTATATATACATGGACGGCGGCACTGGAGGGGGGGCAGGGGCCCAAGCCCCCCCACTTTGTGACTTGCCCCCCCACTTTACGGTCATCAATAATGAAGCTATATATGCATGTGTTTAACCGGGCCCCCCACTTTTTAGAAGAGCCCCCCCCCACTTTTATAACTGTGTCGCCGGTCCTGATATATATATATATATATATATATATATATATATATATATATATATATATATATATATATATATATATAATGTATACTATTATATATGTGTGTATATCCTATTATATATATGCATACATACTATTATAAATATATATATAAACTATTATATATATGTATACATATATATACTATCGATATATATAAAATAGTAACTTTGTCTCTGTGTGTGCCCGCCTGATCTTTGTGTCTTATGTTCACCTACATTGCTGGACAGAATTGCTTGAAAATTGGCATGTGGGCTATTGTCATTTAAGCTAAGGTCATAGTCTATATAATAAATATATCACTTAAGGGATGGAAACTGTTTTCCTATTGATTCAAATACAATGTAAACCATAGGTAAATGACCAGAAATGATGTCTAATCCCAACATTTCGCAAATTTTGATAATATTAAAAGGGTCCTTGCCCCCATCCCACTGAAAACTACTTTCCCTTTCGATACAAATGAAATTTAAACAATAGGTAAAATAGAAATAATGATGTCTATTTCCACAATTTCAGCAAATTTTGATAAAATTAAGATAGTCCCCGGGAGCACAATCCTTCCACTGAAAACTGTTTTCCCTTTGATTCAAATGATATATATATATAATCAAGTAGAACACCTCTCTGTCTGTGCATTTCTGCCCCTAAAAACGAAGACATACTAGGAAGTGTACTTTTAATATGATTGTATTCACATATACAATTTGCTCGTGAACGTAGTTAAGTATTTTTGCATCTCTGGCTGCCTCTTAAAGAAGCTAATGACAATTTTAAAACATGTTACACAGTGAAATTAATTTATTTATTAACGTTAGTTAAAAAGTATTAACATATATCTGAATAACTCGGTGAGTTATGATATCTTGCTGACAGCATCAAGGTGCTGTTCAAGTAAACTCTCCCTACCATGATATTGCATCTGATGCTATCCCACACTCTAACCTGGGCAACATCGGGTAGCTCTGCTAGTTATATATATATATATATATATATATATATTACGTGGAATCCATATAAAGAATATGCAGGCAGTGTGCATCCAAATCACGTATGACACCGCAATGTATTATTCATAAATCTATAAGAATCTAACCAGCATGTATCCATTTATTTGGCTCCCCGCAAATCTCCCTGTGCTTGATTAGCGTAATGGCCACTGCCGCGAACCAGATAATCGCTAATACAGACATCAAACAATGTATTGTGACAATTTACGCACGAATACTGTTGAGCAATACATTAACCTACAATTTCCCTCAGCTATAAGTACTTTAGCAACTTGTATTTAATGAATAGTATCACACTATTTTTTTTTGCGTCCGCAACAAATTAGAGTGGTTCCTGAGCGATATCTCTGTAGCAGTGTCTTTTGTTTCCTTTGTAAAATCGAATATGTGCGTTGTCTAATTTCCTTTAAATCCTCTATTTTGATAAATGTGTACGTGTGGCGTATTTCAGTGTACTTTCCTCTTCTTCGTGTAGGTTCTTCGTTGTTTCTTTCTTTCTCGTCGTTGTCGTGTCGTTCTTCGTTGTTTCTTTCTTTCTCGTCGTTGTCGTGTCGTTCTTCGTTGTTTCTTTCTTTCTCGTCGTTGTCGTGTCGCTCTTCGTGTTTCTTTGTCTCTCGAGTCGTATCGTAATTTCGTGTGGCTGAGACCTGCGTTCGTCGTTTTGCGTATAAGTTCTTAAATACATTATAGAAAGACTAAATAAAAGATAAGACAGAGTATTGTTGTCACATGGAGTATTGTTGCCATTAACCGCTAGTCTCTGCCCTTTGACAGGGTTCACAGAAGAGTCTCTTATTTAATAAGCCCCGCACTGCTCACCAAGCTCCAGTCCCTGTCTTACTGCCGCAATGTGGCACCACTGCGCTTTTTTACCAAGTACTTCAATGGAATGCACTCCGATGAACTTGCTGCTTTTTCCCCCACTGGACAAGAATACACCCGACCAACCCGACAATCGGATTAGTCCCATATGCTGTAGGGCTTTCCACTTTGATAGCTTCTGGCTACGAACTGCTAGCTTTTGGATGTTCCTACCTGCTCCCTGCTTCCCTGACCGTACCAACATGCAGACATTAAAATGCAAACGTTAGTCAGAGGTTAGTGATCAACATAGGCGACATGCTGTTTTTTCCTCTCTAAAAAAAATGAGAATCTCACAGTTAAACTGTTAACTAGAATATCGATGTTTGCGTCGATTTAACGCTGATTAACTCCACTTTAACATTGTCTTCGAATGTAACTCTTTTGCAATTCTTAGAATTCTAATGCTTCCTTGGCTTGTATAATACTTAAATGTTAATATATTGATGTAAAGAGCTAACAAGAATGAAAGATGAATCTCGCAAAGACAGGAAATGCTCATTGTCATTAGTCTTTAAAAAAAGAAGGCTATAGTTAATATTAAATCAGCCAACAGGAAGAGAGTTTTACAAGCCTGAAGTTCTGTCAAAAATGTTACTGGAATAGGAAGCTATATTACAATAAGGTATCAAAACAACACATTGATAAAGACCACTAGACCAACCAGTCAAACGAGCTGGAAAAAAGAAGCAGGGAATATATCAGAGAATTCTGAAGTACACATGCTATAATATTATTTATAAGAAAATTCTGTGACTTGCAACATCCCGTCTGTGAGTCAGAGAGGGTGCAGAGAATTGGAAACGGTGGGGCCAATCAAATTACAGATACGTTTCTGCGCCATTATCAAGAACCCTTAAATTGGACAGAGATTCACAAGCCCAACTATGACAAGTATACTCCATACATAGTTTGGCAGTAGATTTGTAGAGATAAAAAATAGCCTCAGGTGTGAGAAAGTATTTGGAGCGATAGTGAGAACCAAGTTTACGAGAAGCGGAAATCGCAATGCATCGAATATATGAACGCCAAGAAAAGTTTGCTGAGATAGCCTAATTCATGTTCCAAAGTTTTACTGCTACTTTGTATGGCTCTGGGTGCTGGCGGTCGACGAAGGAATCAACACATATTTAGTGTGGTATCTATTTACTTCTGTTTTTTCTGGTTTGATTGAACGGTAAATGATATAGAAAATAAGGAGAAGGTCACAATTGGTTCATTTAAGATTACTCCACTTACCCTCGATCATCTCTTAAAATTCTGAGTGTTTAGCAAGAAGGAACCATTCACCATTATAAATCGATCCAGATTTGAAACTCCGGCTACTTAGCGAGCACTAAATATTATAATAGGATAAAATATGTCAACTTCTAGTACGTTTCAAGTCAAAATAAACGTCGTGGATTCATTTTATAGATGTTAAGTGCGAATGCAGGCTTTACAATACTCTTGTTAACACATTGATTAAAATAGACTGTATTTATTCAAGTTATTTCCTTATCCACATGAACCCTTATCACCCATTTCTGAAAATCTGCATAGATAAAGAAACCTCTTCGAAGTTCGAAGTTCGTTGATCTGAAAGCCTAACCATAGTTGTCGGGGCCCAAACACACATACATCCTCCACTCTATAATACTGACCAATATATATATATATATATATATATATATATATATATATATATATATATATATATATATATATCCATCCCGTCACACAAGTAAAATATACCAGGCGAAATCATTTCAAGTATTCAGAGGAAGGGAGACAGCAAATAGCTAAGTTTACTTCTCAGACCGTCTGAAATTAATATGGAAAGAAATCCATCACTCTATAGCAATAATGAGACTTTTTTGTCTGTTTTTGTATTCCCTTATCTATGCAGACTTATAAGTTTTCTTTTCTTTTTTGTATAAAACTTTCCAGTTTGGGAGACTTTCTTTCTAATTCTTTTATCTTACTTTACCGATTGCGACGTTAGTGTATATATATATATATATATATATATATATATATATATATATATATATATATATATTATAAATATTACTGCAAAAACTGGCGACAAATGATTGTTCCATCATTTTTGTCGGAGAGTATCTCATATTAGTATAGATATATTCTTTAAATGTTACTTTGTGTGTTGTTTTACACTAAAGTACTCAATATAAGAAATGTAGGGCTATATTTTATAATCGATATAATTATTGCTTAACACCTTTCTCTAATGATTCATACACAACTGTTGTTTATATATATGTATGTATAAATGTTGCTTGGATGCCGTTCAGAGCTTTCTGTTTTCATTGACAAAGTACAAAATCGACTTCACAGTCTGGTGGGGGATGATGTCTTCACTTAACTACGGTTAAGTTCTCATGGAAGAGACGGTGTTAGTCTTTCTCTACTCTATCGTTATTTCCACTGTAGGTGCTCGAGTGAGCTCCAATCTCCGGTTCCTCTCTGTAAAACAGTTCTAACAAGAACTTTTCTTCTTACCGCTACTACAAAATACTTTTGTACTATTTCGCTGTACGTAAAGCAGAACCAAATTTCAATGAGCAGATATTTTTAGAACTCCCCCATGTGTGAAACATATTACCACGGGACCGCTTCCCTGCAGACTACAACAGTGTTGTTTTCAAATCCAATGTCAACAAATACTTGTCAAGCCGTCGTCTTAAAGTAATCAAAGTTTGTCCATGCCATTCTACGTTTTCAATCCTTTCACAGTATTTTTAATTATCCAACTGAGAATCTCAATAACCCAAATACTCGAGTGGCTTTTGGTCTTGGTAAGCGATGATTATTATTATTATATAAGTAACATTGAAATTTTCAATCCATAATTTGTGTGTTTTTTTTTTAAATAATTGTAAAAAGAAAATATTTCATATCCGATTTTCCGTACTACTCCAGATGAAGCGCCAAATTTCCGTGACTGCTCGGCGGCAACGATCGGGCAGGTCGCGGAAGCGCCCGAGAGCTGGCGAGACAAAAACGAGGTTGAAGCAAGGCTGATCAATCAGGTTATAGCAAGCATTGAGAGAAACCGCTAATCAAAACAAACCGCCGGAAAAACAATGTTGGCCGTGTTCTCTAGCCGCTCTGGGTCTTCGAGGGATACGACCCCGCAGAGAAGGAGGGTTTCCTGGTGACAGTGCCTAACAGGAATGCCGAAACCCTCATTCCAATAATCAAGCAGTTCGTTGTACCTGGGACCACGGTAGTATCCGATTGTTGGAGGGCGTACAACAGGTTAGGAGAGGAGAGGTATCAGCACCTTACGGTGAATCATAGCGAGAACTTTGTCGACCCGACAACGAGGGCTTGCACTAATCCCGTCGAGAGGATGTGGAAGGAAGCTAAACAAAGAAATAAGAAGGAGTGCGGGACGAGCAGAGCACTCGTAGACGGCTATCTGCGCGAATTCATGTGGCGTCAGAGATTTCGAAACGACCCCTTTCGACGCTATTTTTACGCAGATAGCAGAAATCTATCGCGTCGACCATCATCCTTCTTCCACTGCCTCGACGACACCCTCCTCTTCTGCCTGTCTTTCGTCGATGTCGGCATTTGCGCTCAACACAACAAAACAAGCGGTAGCAAGACCTTTCGAACCGGCCGCAAACGTATCCGTAAACCCTGACTATCGACGAGAAAATATATGAAATCCCCCCCCCCAACAAAACATACCCAAAAAAACTTGCCTTAATATCCTAAGAAAAATAACATACTTCTATGTTTCATGTAAAAAAAAGTTGCCTAAATATCGTAAAAGAAATAGCATTTACTTCTTTTATTTATGTAAGACAAAAAAAAATTAAAATAGTTCATTTGGCCTACGAAAAAAAAAAGTTTATTTATAATTCTTCAACTATGTTTTTTTTCATTTTTTCAATATATGTATTATTTCTCTTGTATTCTTCGTCTTATATTGTCGTCTGACACTCTTCCATTTTTACGACTTTCAGTTTTGCCTCAGCCTCGTTTTCGTCTCGGCAGCTCTCGGGCGCTTCCGCGACCTTCCCGATCGTTGCCGCCGAGCAGTCACGGAAATTAGGCGCTTCATCTGGAGTAGTACCCGATTTTCAAATTAATATCAAAATGAAGTATGTGTTTTGTATTGGAAGGACATTCACCCAGGCATTACTACTTTTTATGGTGCAAAAATGTTTTTTTCAGTTCCTCTCTTTTAGGAGGAGTAAAGGTTTATTGATTATGGCCTTAAGCGACATCATATTTGACGAAATGCCGACGGGAGGAAGCAATCTTAATTTGACGCTGGACCAGAGTTTTCCTTTTTAGGAAGCTGGATTCCCACTATAAACTTACCTTGTGTCTAACATTGTCGATGTGAAAGGCAGGTAAACAAATTAATTTACGTATCGATGTGTTTGTTGACCCTGACACGCAGACTTGCGTCTGATGTCATTCGGTTCGATCCCCGCTGTCCTACTGTGACCTTGCACCGAATGAATATGTAAAAATAACTTTTCAAATAACTACCAGCCAATCCCAATGAAATGTATCTTTCTTCGCCTACGTCGGCTCTTTTTCCTGTTTCCGTGTTCCCGTTTCCGTTCCCTCTCGTCTTTCTCCTATCGTTTCGTCACAACGGCCCGTCTCTCTCGTACCACAATGCATCACCAAATAACAAAATGTCGACTGCACACGTAGACTTGCTGTGCTCCACCATTTACCTCGGCCAAATTCTCTTACACTCCTTGCATTCCGTAACTATTGCAATGTCAATCCCCCCACCCGACGTCTACATTGCCAAAATGTTGTCACGTGAGTGTTGTTGAAATGCCCTAGCCATAAGAATGGTGTCGTTGAATGAGGCCCAATAAATACCGGAAGCGTGCCAATTCCTACGCACCTCGACACATAAAGACGAACGAGAATCTGGAGACAACAGGGACGTAGTTAGAATTCCAAGCCGTTCGCGTAATATGCACTTGGTTATCAAAACGATGACAAGTGTATGTGGTTTATTATTTTATATCAAGCTAATAAAAACCAAAAGAAACTAAAATGCGATTAATTAAATTGGTGTCATTTATATTATGTACATAATTTGAACTTTTATCTCCATCGTCTTGACCTGAAAATCTGAAATCGATCTGGTTGATGTCTGGTGGGCGCAGATCATAACGAAAAGCTCAATACTGCTATTAATGTAGCAGATTTCCACGTTGCAAGGGCACATAATCGAGTTTTAAATGAAGCACATATGTTTCAAAATCGTCATTAACTCCGTGCTAACTAGGCTGAAAGTGGCTTAATTTCAGTTGTTGTATTATAACTAACCGATGGGTGTATAAATACGTTATACCCAGTGTCGCCGTTATAGTCGTCGTCGTTGTGAACACAGGTTGTTGATTGTCTGTATAATGCAATCACTCGGACGCCAATGTTTTTATAAAGGGAGAGACAGAGAGAAAAAGTGACCCGTCTCGCTACATTAACCACCAGCGTGCGTTGCCCTTCCTCCTTTTTGAGTAGAACCGCTAGACACGTCTTCTTTGCTTGAAATCGCACCGGCTAAGAGAGAGAAGGATGGGGAGAGAGAAAGCAAGAGAGAGAGCATCGCCCAGAAATCATGTTGTTTGCCACTTTCGCCTGGTGTCACTTGCTGACGCTTCTACCTCTAAAACTTTACACTCAAACACGGCTCCTATTATATAAAACAGTTATCTCACGAGAGCCAGTAGGTCCACGTAATTATAACTGTATAATATTAGCATTCTGGTTGTTATAATCTTAATAAATCAACTTTATATAGCACTAGGTGATATACGCGATAGTTAAGAGACAGTCTACAGTGATTTCTACCATGCGGTTCTGAGTCCAATCCTGGCGAATGAACTGAGGTAAAAAGTTATACAAGATATTTATAAAGCAATCAAATACGAATGGAAGCAGTCTACTTAAAAGATTAAATAAAGAGTTCAGTTTAAGAAAACATTATCGACGTAATCGGACAGAGAAATCGTAATTGTTTCGTATTCTGTTTTACGACATATCAACCCATTTCGGTTATTTTAGACCGAATCGCAATACCTATTGTACACAGCGTATTGTATACGATTGATTAAATACAAGTTGCAATTTTGCACATGACTCAGTCATATTTTAGGTTATACATGAACTGAATTTCTTTTCAATAATATGTGGAACACGTCACCACTGTATTTCCTTATTCGTGCTACAACACGCTAGATTTTTAATCCAATTTCAACAAACACTTTACATAAACCATCTTCATAAGTAATCAAATTTGTTAATTCAATTCATCGTTTTTTATTCGCTCATAATATTTTTCATCATTCAAGTGACAATCTATTCTTCTCATTAACTCTCATACTCGAGTGTCTTTTAGTAAATTAAAAAAAAACAACCTTAATATTGTCTACATGACTTAGATAGATCTGAAGCAATTTAAACACCGCATTTCAGATTTAAATTATGCATCTTGAAATCTTTATTAATTAACTGGCACAAAAACAAAACCAATAAACTAATGTGATATTTAGAATTATCACATTAGTTTATTGGTTTTATTTTTGTGCCAGTTTTTGTGCCAGTTTTTGTGCCAATAACACAGCACGCGGATTGAGTACAATCTACCGCTGATGATTAAATAATGTGTTCAGATAAGAATCCACGAATGATTAGCGACTACGACAAATGGTATATGTAGAAGACCTGAGAGTAAAACTCGAAACGTTGTATATTCATGCAGCGTTATTAAACCGAGGATGGAGATAGACTAAAAGTGTGTAATAGTTGTAGCATAAAGACAATAACGTGTTAGGAATATAAATGGAATGTCCTAGGAGACCGGTAGCTGCCGTGTACTAGCAATGTGACTTAATCGAGAGAAGAGTTTCATGCGGGAACTGCAATTATCACGTTGTCCATCTTTCATCTCTTTCCTTTCCTGTATGAATGTTTAAACACATCTGTCAAAGACCACAATGTTTTTATTTCTTTGTTTCAAAGACGAGAAATATGAACACGTTTTTCGTCTGTAAAATATAGAAAAACATTAAGTAACACCAATATGACGCGTCTAATCGGTGAAAAGTGACACATTATGCAGACACACGATTATATTCGGACAAAAGTATTGGTTCATAAGCACGAACTCTGCCTGAGAAAAGAGCATAGTAAGTTTCACCAACACGATGAAAGAGTGACACCGGACGTGAACACGGTTTGAGATACTCAGACTAAGGATTAGTTTATATTTATAATCACGACTTTTGTTCTTGAAACTACACCAGTGCAACAAACGATGAAGACTTCTGTCAGCGAAAAGCAACCCTTGACGCGGACAAAGGATTAGTTACAATATATAACGTCACTGCGTTTTTGTTTGTTTGTTTGATTGTTTGTTTGTTTGTTAAGCGAGTTGTATTTCTGCAGAGAGCTCACAGAGACTGTGCCTCAAAATTGTATAGTGTGCATGAAGTCCTACTCGTTGGTCGCTATTATTCGTTTATCTGTAGGTTTGCAGATTTACACTTTCGACACCCAGAGCAGCAAGGTTCAGCAGTTGCATGCGAAGTCGCTGAAGTGTTGGCCGAGAACCAACAATGGAATGGCGCAGAAGCAACGTCGTCTATAGACTCCATTGATTTGCAGTTCGGTACCTGACTCGTGGTTGTTTACCACACACAGAGGCAGATATGAGCAGATGACGATGGATACTGATGCGGAAACCCTCTGGATTTTCATCAGCGCCGAGTTAACCAGGTGTCAGCTTTAATACTACTTGGTGCCAAACTAGTTCGCATGGATGTCCTTGCCAGAAACCGAAGTTCCAGACGGTTCGGGTCTTACACTACTACCTTGCCACTCTACCTATCACACTGAAGAACGGTTGAATAAAAGGGGCTGCTGATGCTGATGTTTGCGTCGGTAATATCTTGTTATATATATATATATATATATATATATATATATATATATATATATATATATATATATATATATATGAAAGTCAATGCTTGTGTGTTTTTGTGTTAAAGGAATCGATACATTAACAGTTAGAATATTCAAATAAGTTTCGATAAGAACTATGTTTTCACAAAATATACAAACACCATTGAGCTGTTCCCTCGGTTTAATCTGGGGTCAATATAGGCAATTGTCGGTTAAGTCTATAAAATAACTGAAATATTTTATAACGTAAAGAAACGAAATTCATGTAAGAAAATTTGATTTCCTTTCATAAAACCAAAAAAATAACATTAAAAAAGAATATCTCAGTGGAGAATGTATTTAAAAAAGGTGTAAACATTAAAATAATGATTTTAATTGGTATTTACAAGATTAAAACTAATCGGACACAAACGAAATTATTCGTTGAATTTATTTGCCGTTTTACAGCTGCAGGATTTTTGTCTAGTAAATACTTCGAACGCGTTCATTTTATGAGTAGTACTTTACTCGCTAAGGAATTTCTTTTTCAAAATAATACTTTAAACACGTTCATTTTACTTTTTATTTTTGTACGTAATACTTTACTACCGCTGACTTCAATAACACATTTACTGTTCCTCTTTAAATTAAATTACAACAACTAGCAGGATTTTTTCTAGATTAAGCCTTCACACGTGTCCATGTGTGGTTTTATTTTTTAAAGTAACTCACGATTATGACAGTAAAATATCGACTCGCAATGTTGCTAGTAAGACATCCACTGTTACTGTTGTCGTTAGTTAGACATTTTTCTCCACCATAACCGCCATGCAACGTGCTAGTCATTTAATAAACACTTATTTTAGTCCACAGGAATGTATGTGTATATGAATAATTTGTTTGAAATTGACAACGGCAGAAGTTGATCATAAAAAGTAACATTTGGTAAGTAGGTTCGTGCGTAGGTAATCGCAATGGCATGAATATCGAAATTATACTTCGACATGAAAATCCCGTTCGGTATGTAATTCACACTATTTAAAAAAAATAGACTTTTTGTATAATTTTATTTTTTATTATTCTTTAATTAATTCATTTTTTCGCTCTCGTGTGGTAATGAGGTGAGATGGGAAAGAAAGGATACAACTGTAGTCTTTTGCATGCTATTTAGAAATCACGCCTCTCGATCATTGCGCCATATTTGAACGGACGCCAAATAACTGCAGCGATTACTTTAGCTTAGTGTGCTGAAATGTTATGTTTTTTTTCTAAACGATGACGGAGGTTAGGGTTAGAAGAGTCGAGTTATGGCCCGGCAGTGTTTTGAAAATAATACTTCGACATATAACCCATTTTCACATATAATTCGCATTATTTAAACAAAAAAGACTTTGTTATATAATGTTCAGTTGTTATATTTTCATTTTTATCCGCTTATATATTCTCGTTTATTTAGTAATAGAATAATTCATAGGAATATTTGAAAGACATCACCATTCTTAAAAGTGTCCTATTTAGATTGTTCAGATTTCTTAAAATCAGGTATTGATTTTTTTCAAAATTCAAGCAGATGCCCGGGTTAAAGTATATATTAATCAGAACATATTATGTTGGTTTACAAACACATATTGATTTGTTAAGTGGGTGTTGGCACTAAAGTGATCACTCATGCAATATCGACGTATCCCCCTTCACCTGTGGAGTCTATGCTTACCATTCTAATATCTTCATTTCTTTTTGCATTGCCATGATAAAGTAGAATTGTTAAAAAGATTTGTTTTAATGTTTACGTTTATTTATTAAAAATTCAAATATTTGTATGAAAACCAACACATGGAAAATAATTATTTCGTTAGCAAAAGACAATAATAGTACATCATCTATTTTAATTGTAACACATATATCTTCCTCCGAGCGGAAGTCCAATGTCTTGTAAGTCACCATCAAATAAAATACATAGAAGTTCATAAACATACCTTATTATCGAATGCAAATCAAAATCATAACAGTACATCATGCTCACTACTCTTTCCATAGCTAAGGCATTTTGTCTACAATCATTTTATCTACGATTATCTCCATGGGGGTGTATTCTCACAAAAACCAAAGAAACGAAAATATTTTCAATTTAAGAGAAAACCCTATTTATCAAGCTGTTGACGTCGCCTTCTCTTCTGCTAGCGGCGGAAGACGTTCCGAGATGCGAATATTTTAGGCTTTTAGCCTCTTTGTTTACAATTGATTCTCATGTCAGTCTTTACACGTGCTGTTTTCGCACTCTAAATCTCCCTAACAAACTGTCCTACTCCTCTCGCCCCTTACCATTTGACCCATGTACCACAACGTCCGCTTCTGGCTAAAACAGATTTCACCTACACAACTGTCTGTAATTACACATCTCTCCATTATCATAATTATTATTTTTCAAACGGCTTAATTTCCTACTGTGTTATGCAGATTGACTCTTGTTTCTTATTTTGTAGCAACGCGACGTAATTCCTCTGCTTATCTATTTGGCATCTTCGTTTGGCTGTATAATCCGCACTTATCAGACTGCATATCACAGTAGCCCTAGGATGTGATTTTCTGTTTATTTTACTCCAAGTACGGCCAACAAGGTCATCTTACCAACAGATATCCAACAATTAGTATATCCTTTGTTTATCGTGTTTTAATCTTTGAATGTTTATTCATATTTGAAAAAACAGTCTTTTACGAGTTTATTATTACTATGTACCCTTCCAACCAGCATTATGGTAACCGAGACAGTATACCTGACATTAGTCGAACATGGCATACCTAGCATACAGTCTGAGACGGTACCATTTAACAATATCAAAACTATATCCATGTTATGATAGATTAGAATATAAATTCTTGATTAAGAAAACAATCCCGGTAAAGTAACAACTCGGAATAGTACATTGCTGAAGGCAGGTATCTGTCACGTGGCATACATTGTGAACCTATAGAGTTGACAGTTTCCTTGTTAAGAGACTATGCATTGTTATAAATCCAGAACAAATTCAGCGTGAATGTATCCTCATGATCGATAAACATCATACCCACACTTGACTAATAATCTATGTATATATAAAGCAAAGGATGCTTGATCTGTGTATGTGTATCGCGGCATTACAGTAAAACGAGTAATCAAAGAACCAAACTAATCGCAGATTTCGTATCAGCAACTTCGATCCGATGTCCGCATTGTACTAGAAGTTCTTGAATCTTTTTAAAGCTCATTATTAAAAATAAAGTGCGTCAAAATAACACTAGACAACATAGTTATAACATTGTTTCTATTGCCTTTCATACATACTTATAATAATCGTTTGCACATTTCACGTTAAATCATCGTGCGTATTTTACGTATTGTTTACTTTGAATAGAATACATTTGACCTTTTTTAATATTTGAATAATTTTACCTAATATATCTTTTACTTGAATAAAAATTATTTTTAACTTTATATATATGTTCCTTTATGCGTCTTTATTAATTTTAGGCAATCGAACTATTTTAGATTAATATGGTGAAGGAAATTGTGTATCCCTACGCCGAACTTATTTCAGTGTGGTAAAAAAGACAAAATAGTTTCCTAGTATCAGTGTTCGCCATCAGTTCCAATATTGTATGCCATCTGTCAGAGTTCGAATCTCTTACTAGACAATTGTTTTATTTTCTTGTTATTCACTTGCCGAGATCGATAATCATCATTAACCTAAATATTCGGTTTTAATAAAGAATGGATGAAAACTATTTAATATATGTTCTCAACTTTTAATCTTGTCTAAAACATTCAAGAAAAGTTGAGAAAACCGGGATCGACGGGTTGTTTCAGATAGTATATATATGACTCAAATTCTGATTTACTTTCCTTGACTTTGAACACTCCCACTCTTCTTTTCGAGATGTTCATTAGACGACACGTTAATGAAAGTATTACTATGTTTTCTTTAATGTTATATACGCTTGTCCTTTGTGTGATTTGTTATTTCTATTATCTAATTCGTATTTTGGAAACTATTTCTTTGGCTTCGAGATTAAATATTCGTTGGCGTTTGCATAAAAGGTTTATTCTATATCATCTCGACCGTGTTTTTGTAAGATATTGTAATGTTTTCTGTCAACAGTTTCTCAGATATGTCTGGTTTATCTTACATATGTATCGAGTATAATCTGCTGGATTATTATTTTTAGTTGTTTTTATTGTTTTGTTTACTTTGTTTTAACATTTTAAATCCTTGCTTTTTTATTAAATATATTTATTTTTGTTATTCTTTAATTAATTTTTTGTTCGCTCTCGTATGGTTATGAAGTGAGATTAGAAAGAAAGGATGAAGAAGGATAACACTGTAGTCTTTTGCGTGTGATTTAGAAATCACGCCTCTCGACTTTAGCCTCATATTCGAGAGAAAATCAAATAACTACAGTATTTACCTCAGCAAAGTGTGTCGTGATTTTAACTCTTTTCTCAAGGATTAGGAGATCAGGGTTGAAAGTCAGATGAACTAGTCGCGCCAGAGCCACGGCAGTGTTTTGCTAATATACTACCTCGGTGTTGCGACCTCGACATATGTCAAGGGTTTAGTAACGATTGAATGTATGATTGTCTGTCTACGTTTTTGTTTGTTTTGTTTTTTTGAAACATAACTTTCCCCCAAACAAGACATGGTGGCAATAACACGTAAGGGGCTACTGTGAATTAGGAGCCAGATTACTAGATGGATCGTGAGTGGTATTTATGCAGCGATATGTTTGTTCCCATTTTACTTAACATTCTGAAGTTGGTACAGTCGGAGATACAGGAGTAGGAAGGGAATTCAAAAGGCCAGCAGTTTAAGACTATAAGCTATTAAAGTAGTGAACTTTACAGTATTTGGGAACCACTATAGCGGGACTGTCAAAAGTATTTACGTTATAGGGGACATAAGTGTAGCAAGTTCGTCGGCGTACATTTAATTCAAGTAAAACAAGTACAGGGATGCAACATTTCGGCGATGGGACAGTGGCTCAAGCTAGGTAGACAGTGTGGAATATATTAGATTTACAGCTAAAAATATGTATTAATCGGCGCCGACACAGGTAACATTAGTTGGGGACATTTTAATCTTCTAATATAACAGATTCGTAAAGAATGTTCGTTTTAGTAACAATTACTAGTTCGTCTGACGACGGTCATGTATTGGGTTTGTTAAGCAACAACAATTGAACTAAAAGGAAAAAGAAGGATGGTGACAATTCTTTTAACATAGGCCGACTCCTCCCCAAACTACATACGGATGGAAGACTTCTACGCTTATGCAAACAATAATTCTCACGATCCCGACCTATATCTTTCATGTGCGAAACTTCATTTCTACACGTAGAGTTAATGAAAACTAGAAACGTAGACTTCCAGTCCGAACACGTATAAAATATCTCAATATCTTTAGAGTCAATATTTCTTTCTGACAGTTAAATTCGTCAGCTCGAATCAGATGTAATACTACAGGGAACGCTTCTGTTGAATTGAAAGAAAAAAATAATCTACTTCTGTCAGGCCGCCTAGTTTAGAGGATATGATCTCGATAGGACAGAAACACTTGAATCTTGTGCATGTTTCGGAATCATATCACAATGTAATTATAGAAAGATATTGCCGTAGTTATGATTTAAAAAAAATATTTTCAAGTGTTATGAAAAACCCATATTTTAAAACTATAAAACTATTTTACAGGTATTATTCCCGCCTTATATTTTATCTCTCTTATAGAATAGTCCAATTTTTTTGGATGAAAGCGCGGCTAGTGCACTGACTGGAAAGACATAGGAATTAAGTAATAATTACGTTCCATGCATCGTTGAATGGAACATTTTGGAACAATAAGGAATATATATGTAAATGTAAGCTATGCACCGCCGAAAAGCTGAAGTTTCAAAAGGAAGATCACCTCATCACCAACAACATAATGAACATAAAGTTAGAAATGTTCTCGCACCGTTAAAAGTCACTATTTACAAACTGATCCAGCATTGATAAATGTCACACGCCATAGAATAAAAAAGCAATTCTGCACTGCTTCTATCTCTCAAATAATATAACCGTTTGGTTGCTAAATCTACAACCATCTGGCCATGGTGAATTATATACCTAATGAATTACATACATGCTTAATTAAATGCAATTCGATATATATATATATATATATATATATATATATATATATATATATATATATATATATATATATATATATATATTGATGTCCATGTTTATATCGCTGTACTGCTTTCATTGCGAGTGATTCTCATAGGTATTCACAATATATTTACATTATACGTATTTCAATATAAGTGATATTATAAGTATTTATTTAGTTTCAATTATTACATTTTACAAACATTAATCTTTGGTTTGCTATTATTTTAAACTAGCATAAGTACCCGTCGATGCCGGCGTTTTACACTTTATTGAATTTTAGAGCCAAGATTTGAAGTTAAGACCATTTGATTCGAATTTTTTAAGATGAGGATTGATGCTTTGTATTATTTCGATTATTTGAACTCTTATTCTCGTCTTGGATCTTATTCTCATAAGGTTCCGGTCGATATAATCTTCGACCTTCTTCAGATGCGTCTGGTCAAACTCGAAACTCTTTACGTCAGACTCGGGAATCTATACGGAATTTGCGTCATTTTTCCCAAATTAAAAAAACATACAAGGTTTTCATCATTTAAATCTGATGTCAATTTTTCTGTTAGAATTTCCGTACGCATTCCCGAGTTCGAAAGGATGCACCTGAATGTTGGAGGTTACATCAGCCGAAACCACTGTTAATAGTTTTCCTCTCTCTTTTTCTCGCTATCTCCCTCTCTCTTCCATGAGCAAAGTTACTTTCCTAGAACCACCCGTCCGTGGAACATCACAAAGTTGGGCTGCTTCATAGCTGACTACAACCTTGCTGTTTTCAAGTCCAATGTAAACTAAGTCATGTTTAGCCGTCCTTTTAAATAATTAAATTCTGCCAAACTTCCACCATCATTGCCAATCATCACGGTGTTGTCCCACCGTCCACCTGACACATACTAACCCTAATCCTGAGTTGCATTTGGCCTTGACAGATGGTGATTTTTTAGGTAAAGAACACATTATGAGAATAACATCCATGATGATAATGCGCGTGAGGGAGATTGCTGATTTGTAAGAGACAAATAGCAATTATTTGGCGGCTTATCTATAGAATCTGCTGTGTATTTCAGATTATTATATTATTTTGCTAAGAAAAGTATCGCACAAATACGTGCCATCGTATTGTTAATGTTTCATATGGCTGCTGGCCACATTTTGATTTCGAATTCTGACGAAGATAAGCGAGCTACGTCTTTTCACACTGATAGGTTGATAACCGACGAAACAGCTGAGTAGACGTTATATATATATATATATATATATATATATATATATATATATATATATATAAATGAAGGAGAATGGAAAGGAATTAAAGAAAGCAAAAGCCAAATCAAAATTCAATTCAAAAGTTCAAAGCAAGGTATATTCCGCAAAAAGGCAATGTATTCAAGTTAAATTTTCCTTAAGCCAGGCTTTTCAAAGATCAAAATCTTATCATCAGAGGAAGTCGCTGGGATAGATAAGTTGGCAATGGCCAAGATTTAAAATTTGAAAAAATGAAATAAAATAAAAGTTGTAGGGAAAGAAACGTAGGGCAAAACTGTGCCAGACTTTTGCTTGCACCCTGGCACAGTTTTGCCCTACGTTTCTTTCCCTACAACTTTTATTTTATTTCATTTTTTCAAATTTTAAATCTTGGCCATTGCCAACTTATCTATCCCAGCGACTTCCTCTGATGATAAGATTTTGATCTTTGAAAAGCCTGGCTTAAGGAAAATTTAACTTGAATAAATTGCCTTTTTGCGGAATATACCTTGCTTTGAACTTTTGAATTGAATTTTGATTTGGCTTTTGCTTTCTTTAATTCCTTTCCATTCTCCTTCATTTCTACTTGCTCTATCCTGGATATTGAGCTGTATACTCTTCACAATAGGGTTTTACCTTTCCTAAAAGTTCGCTTTTAGTACACCTCTTTATATATATATATATATATATATATATATATATATATATATATATATATATATATATATATGTTTGGGTGTGATTGTGCCTAAGTATTTTGAACACATTTCCTATAACAGGAATATTACTTAAGTTATATTTTATATATTTCAGAAATATCAATGACAACCCTATAATTACACAACTATAATAATAATACGATATTAATTTTCACTCATCGATTCTAATATTTTAGACATCCAAACACATACACACATATACACACATATACATGATATACCCACATATACATGATATACACATATACATTGATAACAGTTTGAATTACCTATTAGACACCATTGTCAAGTGTATTCAGTCCAATTTTACAAGGGTTTGTTAGGACAATCTGACATGAGGATACTTCACTCTCCAATTAAACCCTGACTATACATTAAAAATAACATACTATTCGAAGCCCAAATAAGATCCTCTCGACACAGCTATATACTGGATCATACGAGGAATGGTGCACCTTGTCTAAGTTATGTTTCCTCAAGTAACAGCACTGAGTTGGATAGTCCACCAAACCAGATGAATACTTGTCTTTGAATCCGGTAAAACCAAGAAACCACAAGAAATATATACTATAAGACAGTTAACTGGTTGAACGGAAACACGAATATGATTGCTTTTAACTTAATTACCAAGTCAATTTGACAGGTAAATGAGAACTTTAATTGAGCATTCGAATATTTATGTATCTCATATAAATATCAAGTGTCAGCCCCAGGGAGGGGTTCCTTGATTTCTGAGAACTTAGATTGAAATAAAATGAAACAAAAATGATTCGATGGAGTTTCTTCCTTTCATACAATACATTATTGATATTCTAATTTGATATACTTTTTTATGAATTATGGCATCATTTTTCATGACTTTTAAAATGGTTCAGTAAAAATCAATATGTAATATTGTTTGTTGAATTTAGCATACTTTTTTCCTGTCATTTCAAAATAATTAAATTTAGTACTGAAGAAGTTTCTCTTGTTTTTATTCATTAAAAATTTTCCCGTATTTTTTTCTTATTATTAAGTGCCGCATTCCCTCTAAAATATAGAATTTTCTTAGCTAAAAACTCATTTAAACATTAAAAATTATTATAAAACAATATTTAAGAAAGTTTTTTTGTACTTACAAAAATAATTCTGTTTTGTTGTAAATGTCTCGTAAATGAATGTAGCAATTTCGAGATAAAATTATTTTTCAATGTTGTTTCATCTTCTGTTTAAAAAGTTCGCAAAGAGTTAAAGGTATTAGTATCATCAAAACGTTAGTATTATCATACATACACTGACAGCATTACTTCACGTGAATTTATTCGGCAAGTACAGCACACTGTTGATGGTAATCCTAGATATTATATGAGTAAAACTACCCAAAATATCCTCCCTACGATCGTATATTTTAGTTAGGCTACTGCGTCTTCACAGTCAACCGAGCGGGTTCAGGGAATTGTTTAAGTGAATTAATTTCAAATAGTTTAATAAGTTCCGTGAGTTAGCCCAGTGAGTAATAACTAAGACTGCAGGCCTCAGGTTCGCGGATTCGATTCCCAGTTTCTTTATTGTTTATTTATTTATGTAAAATAAGTTTCTTACGTTTAGAAAAATCTTGGGCGAAAGCTGTCTCTTCCCGGGTCGCCTTTTTCGTTTCCCGTGACAAAGGTATGAGACATTTCAATTAACAGTACCACCTCTGTCTTCGCCCTCACACCTTCGATGTATATGTAAGTTATCGTTAAAAGACCATTCTTATGGATCAGTTGGATTCTAACGCTCACCATATAAAGGAACATAAGTTACTTTAACGTTGTGTTTTTTGGCAAACTGAACATACGTACAATGTACAGATAGCTGGAAAACGAAAACATCTGTTCCCCCCTCTGAGACGTTCCGTGTCAGTGTGGCACACAGGAATTAACGTTTTTGTCCAATTTTTCGATATTTCTGTCGAATATCTCGTCAACTTCTTACAGGCATACAAACATAAATACATACACCCGCATACTACTCTCCTAATATCATTTACCTAGAAAAATATCCTCCCTACGGTCGTATAGGGTGGGCATGAGCAAAGGGATATATGCTATATTACTATTCAACAAATTATTTTTATTAATACTGTTCGCAATTTCATATGTCAGATATGCCGGCCATGATCAAGTGGATATGTTCTGTATTACCATCAAACACATGATGGAAAATAAATTATTTTTTGCGAAAAAATAACATCCGTCCTAAAATATAATGTAAGATTTTTCTTTTGATTAACACAGTTCGTAATTTCTGATGTCAGATATGGCGGTCATGACCAAGTGGATATCTTCTATATTACCATTAAATAAATTAGTGAACAGAAATTATTATTTGCAAAAAAGGCATCCGGCCTTAAATATAATGTAGAATTTTTATTTTGATTAACACAGATTCGCAATTTCTAATGTCAGATAGGGTGACTATGACCAAGTGGGTATCTTCTATATTACCATTAAAAAAATTCGTGAAAATTAATTATTATTTTCGACAAAAAAACATTCGTCATTAAATATAATGTAGGAGTTTTCTTTTGATTAACAGGGTTTGCATTTTTTATGTCAGATAGAGCAGCCATGACCAAGTGGATACTTTCGATTTTACAATTACACAGATTAGTTGAAAGAAATCATTTGTAGAATAAAAAACATATGCCCTACAATATAATGTAATATTTTTCTTCTGATTAACACAGATTTGCAATTTCTAATGTCAGATAGGGTGGCTATGACAAAGTGCATATCTTCTATTTAACCATTAGACTAATGTAAAATATGTCCTTAAATACCGTACGCATATCGCATATATCGTTTTTGAACTGAAAGGGTTTAAAATGAAAATGCAAACTAATTTTCGGTCTAGTAATGTTTATATTTATGTAGCGCCCCCGTCATATAAAATAACTCATAGTATGCTTAGTTCGTGCTCCTACACAAACAAATTAATTTACTAATACGCCCCTTTCATATCAAAAAACAAAATCATGTTCATTTACGTATGGTCACTATTATTAAAAAAAACTCATATGAATGCACACGTCGTATCAAAACACACAAAAGCATGTTCATTTACGTAGGGGCATTGTTATAATAAAGCACTCATATTAATGCGACCCTGTCGTATCAAAGAACCAAACTCATGTTTATTTAAATAGGGGCACTATTATAAAAAGTAACTTATATTAATGCGCCCCTTTCATATCAAAAGAACCAACAATCATGTGGATTTACGTAGGGCTACTATTATAAAAAATAACTGATATTAATGCGCTTCTGTCGTATCAAAGAACAAAAATCATATGCATTTACGTAGGGCTACTATTAGAAAAAAAGAACTCATAACTATGTGCCCTTGTCTCATAAAATAACCAACATCATGTTCATTTACGTAGGGAAACTATTATAAAAAAAAATAACTCATGTGCCCCTGTCGTATCAAAGAACACCCAATCATGTTAATTTACGTAGAGTCACTATTATAAATATGAGTTCATAACTATGCGCCGTTGTCGTATCAAAGAACACAAAATCATGTTAATTTACCTAAAGCTACTATTATAAAAAATAACTCATAACCATGGTCCCCTGTCGTATTAAAGAACCGAAATCATGTTCATTTACGTAGGGTCACTATTATAAAAAGAACTCATATTAATGCAATCCTAATAAACAGCAACATTAAAAGCTGAAGAGTAAAAAAGAAAAAATAACTGTCTAAATCAGAACGTACTTCCTTTTCTTGGCAGATAAGATCAGTTGGTAAAGCGTTAGCAAAATACAGCCAGCTTCAGTGTAGACATCAAAATTGCGAGTTCGAATTTCGTTCTCGGCGTTAAATTTATTTATTGTTAATTTATGTATTATTTAGTGGTTATAGTGTGCCCTAATGTATTTCTTACGTTTACAAAAATTCTTGAACTCTTACAGACAGAAATCCTTGCATCGTGATATCGTGACAGAGAATGCCCTTATATTATAAGCAGATAGAAATTTCTACTGGATCCTACTTTGATTGTTTCACTCATTCTGCTAACTAATAATTTTCATTTCCAAAACGTCACATTATGTCATACGACTTGTGTAACATTGGTCCATTGACCCTTCTATAAACCTTGGCTTTTTGGCTAAGATCAGAGTGCATAATAGAATTAACGTTGATTTTTTTAGTTTACTCGTAAAGTAAAAAAAAAAACGGTGCTGATATCGATCCTGAACCAGTTTTCGTGATGTTCGACTCGGAAGCGTTCAGCTGTCCTACGCAAACGCCCGAGAGTTGACGGGCCGATTTGTACCAGACAACAATTTATATATATATATATATATATATATATATATATATATATATATATATATATATATATATATATATATATATATTAGGGGAGGTCGATTTTGAAACTGTAAATTATCGCACTCGAAGAAAGTTGCCAAATAATGTCAAAAGTTACCACAAGAAATATTTTTCTTCAAAATTTTGTATTTATTTGAGCATTGCAACTTTAAGATCAAATAAATCGAGATTTTTCCTCACTGCCGAGATTTCACCGGCAGATGTGTCGCCTTAAATTAAACCCGGGTTTTAACAAAAAAAAGTAATACATTACTTAATAATAAATATTTTAAAGTTTATTATTATTTTTCTTAAGAAATTAAATGTACATATTCAAATTAAAAAGGAATAAAACACTATGATATTTAATGTTATATATAAATAATTATTTGTTTACATAGGCGTTTTATTTATTGGATATTTTTAATGGTATTCACCGGTTGAAAATTCATCGGGCGAATTTGACTTCCCGTGTTGATTGTCTGTTTAATTATCACACATATATATTGAATTGTCGAGCGCTGGCTTATCTAATCCCACTTTCCCGACCTTTTGTCACACCTTACCTTGTGGGAGTTAGATAAATAAAAACTAGTTCAGCCAGGGGGTTTTACCCCACCAAATAAACCGGTATCGTCCGGGCCTTTGGGTCTGGATTCACGCCCGTCTATTGGGGCTTGTCCGTCCTGTGCAGTTCTAGGAGGTGCATCTCCCAGGTTTTGCCTTCCCTCTTTGGGGAGGAGTAAGTTTATTGCTTACTGTCTGAGGCGGCCCTACCGGGGAATGCCGACGAAGCTGCCCAGGCAATTTTTAAATGGCCAGAGTGCTCACCTCTCGAGCACTGGCTTTCTCATCCCACTTTCCTGACCTTTTGTCAATCTTACCTTGTTGGGGGTAGATAAATAAAAACTAGTTCAGCCAGGGTGTTTTACCCCACCAAATAAACCGGTATCGTCCGGGCCTTTGGGTCTGGATTTACGCCCGTCTATTGGGGCTTGTCCGTCCTGTGCAATTCTAGGAGGTGCATCCTCCCAGGCTTTGCCTTTCCTCTTTGGGGAGGAGTAAGTTTATTGCTAACTGTCTGAGGCGCCCCTACAGGGGAATGCCGACGGGGCTGCCCAGTCAATTTTTTAATGGCCAGAGTGCTCACCTCTATAGCGCAGGGTTATCTAATCCCACTTTCCTGAGCTTGTGTCACATCTTACCTTGTTGGAGGTAGATAAATAAAACTATTTCAGCCAGGAGTTTTTACCCCACCTAAAATATATGTATTGGAGTTGATGGGAGAATGGATAAGGACACATTGATGTATAAGGAAATTGTGGATGAAAATAGACAGAGAATTATGAAAAAAACTAAGGGACCAGAACACCATTTAACTTTTACAAAAGAAACACCATGTGAAAGTAAATATCTGACACATAGAGTTCTTCCGAATAGTGGTGCAACAGGTGCTGTTCATGCAGATCAAGTGGTGGATGTTTTGCATGAATTCCACAGTGAGAACAGTATCAAGGCTATACTTGTTGACAACACTAATACCAACACAAGTTGCGATGGTGGAATGGTTGCAATTTTAGAAAAAAAACTTTTTAAAACTCTTCACACAATTGGTTGCTCTTTGCATCATAATGAACTACCTTTCAGAGCCCTTTTTAAAAACATAGATGGTTGCGCAAAGGGTCCTACAACATTCAGTAGCCCTCTGGGGAAATTATGCTCAAATGATTGATATGATTTACCCCAAATATCATTTTCCACTATTAGCAATCCTCTAGAGTCAATTTTTAAAATTGATGAAATACATGATCTTAGTTCTGACCAAAGACTCCTTTATGAATACACAGTAGGTATTTCTAGAGGTAAGGTTGACTCTAGATATGCCTCCTGGAAAATTGGTCCTTTAAACCAAGCTAGATGGTTAACTTTGGCCATCAGGCTTATGTGTTTATGGACTCGTGGTGCATACCCACAAAGGCACACAACAAAACTACACTATGTAGTAAATTTTATTGTAAATGTGTATGCCACTTTTTGGTTTGAAATTAAAAGAAATAGTAAATTCCACAATCAGTAAGTGCACATTTTTAATATGACCCAGAGGATTAAGGAGCAGCCTCAGGAAATCCAAGATATCACATTTAGAAATATACAAGGTAATACATTTTGTTTACTGCCTGAAAACTTTCTATATTCCATGGTTAAATCTGAGGAGATTGAAGTAAGAGAAGAAGCTTTAAAAAGAATTTTGGCCATTAGGTAAGTAATATTTATTCATATATCTCTGACTCAATTATTTATTCCAATTTATAGAATGATTTTTAAAGATTTTATCTAATTTCACCATAATTATTAAAGCAGTACAGATTGGAATTTTTTAATAATTCAATTAATTAATTTGTTCTTTCAGGAGTGAGGAGTCAACCAGAAAAAGATTAAAAAGAATACTACCTATTAATTTTAATGCCACACATTGGACACAATTAATAGATTTAAAATTATGCGGCATTTTTGAACCACCAATGACGGAAGATTTTACTGAATCTGAACTTCGAGAATCGTTGATGAATGGAACCAAGCTTGACTTGCCAGATTTGCCCTCACATTCTCAGGGTGTGGAACGGGCAGTTAAGTTAATAACAGAAGCTTCAAAAACTGTATATGGTTTTGAAGCAAGGCATCAACACATTACAGCCAAAGTTTTGAGTCAGAAATTGAGACCAGCATTTTTGTCTAAGGGGTCTTATATGGAGCAATTTGACTCTCTATATTAAGCTTCATTAAAATAGTGTTAGGTTTTTCCTTATTTCTTTGCTTGTTATATTTTCACTAATAACAGAAAAAATCATTTTTTAGGTATTCAAATATTACTGTTTAATTCATAACGTTAAAAGGTAGTTTACAAAAGCAGATACTGAAAATGAGGGGGGGGCAAATTTTCAATTTGAAGATTTCTTTAATTCATATCATTTTTATAAAATAAAAGGACATTCC